>JZLH01S0531970.1:25650-39759 GCA_001188425.1 Eucidaris tribuloides
CCTTATTCCCATTAAAACAAAATTCATTAAAAATTCCTTAGACAGATTTTTAGACGCAATTGGTCTGGGGTCGTAACACTTATTTTGTATAATGAATGTAGAGAAATAAATTACGATTGACATCCATAATACAAACTAGAAATGTTTGTTTCGGTGAAACACTTGCATCACCAGGTCCGTGAATCTTCATATTGGTATCTTCTTTTACCCTTAGTACACCTGTAGAAAAGTTGGAAATCAGAGATCGCTGTCCCTAAAAATTGTTGTAACCTAGAATGACCGCCCATAAACCTCCACAGCAAGTTTGAATAAAATAAGACAAGAAACGTAGCTGGAAGAAGACATACAAGAAATATAAATTGACATCCAAATCGGAACACTGAGGGCGCCGTCACCAAAAAATGTTGTAGCCTACACGAAGAATGACCACCCGTAAACCTTCACAGTAAGAATGAATGAAATCTGACAAGAAATGTGGCTGGTAAAGGACATACAAGAAATGGCATCCAAATCGGAACACTGAGGCCGACGTCAGCAAACATTGTTGTGGACTACATGTAAAATAATTGCCAGTAAACCTTTACAACAATTTTGAATAAAATCCGTTAAGTAACATTCAAGTTATTGCAAAAATCATTTTTCCCATTTTTTACCTGATCATGCTGACTTTTGACCCTGTAAAAAGCGAAACTGTGGGGACAGCATCACAAAAATTATGATACACTTATATACCAAATTTGAACAAAAAATAAATAAAAATCCGTTGACAAACGTGGACATTATTGTGCACACAAGTAGATCCTAAAAATGTATTTTTGTGTATTTTGTTTTGTATTTTTCTAGCTTGGAGCATAATTAATGATGTCAGTGGCAGGAAATTATCTAGGAGTGGAAGATTAAAGGGAGATACTAAGGAGGAGAGACATAGAAACTGGTATGACCACTTTCAACAGCTATTGGGAAACCTACCTAAAGTTACAAATGATGATGAGGATGTCCCAACAGTCTTTCAAGAGCTGCCAATAAGAACAGATGCATTTGATATGGCAGAGTACCAGAAAGCAAAGAAAGCCATAAAAGAGGGTAAAAACTACGGAGAAGATGGAATACCACCTGAAGTTATAAAAAGATGCCAAATTGATGATATAATTCTTGAATACTGCAATGATGCTCTGATAAACAGACAAAAACCCAGTCAGTGGTCAATCTTAAATCTCATTCCAGTACCAACGTCTGGTGACCCCAGCCAGACTGCAAACTACAGAGGGATTAGTTTGAGTTCAATAGTAGCTATAACAGAATCAGACCACACCTGGATGACAAACTCAGGACAAATCAGTGTGACTTTAGAGAAAACGATGTACTACTGAGCAAATACTGGCAATACGGGCATTGAAGACAAAAACCTGACAGCAGTTATAACCTTCATTGACTTCAAGAAAGCCTTGATACTATCCACAAAGGTATGATGATCAAAATATTGAAGGCCTATGGAATTCCGGATACAATAGCCCATGCAATTGATGACACATATCAGGGTACCAAGACTAAAGTCGTCAACGACTGATGGTGATACAGAAGAGTTTGACATCCATACCGGAGTTCTTCACTCTTCACTCTTGCACCATACTTGTTCATAATTGTATTAGATTACTGCCTCAGGTGTGCGATCAAGGACGAGAATTCATTGGGATTTACGGTAGTACCTAGACAAAGTCGCCGAGTAGGCCCTTTATGTGTTACTGACCTAGGTTTTGCTGATGATATGGCTCTACTGTCAGACACAGCTGCACAAGCTCAAGAACTGCTAGTAAATGTGGAGAAAGCTGCACTCTGTGTAGGCTTACATATGAATGCAAAGAAAACGCAATTCATGACCTTCAATCAACCAGACAATGTTAAAATACAAACTGTAGATGGCAGCACCCTTGAGATAGTAGATAACTTCCAAGTTTTTGGGATCATGGGTGAAATCCACGGAACAAGACATAAAAGTGAGGAAAGCCCTAGCATGGAAGGCGTGTAACAAGTTGACTAAAATATGGAATTCTGACCTCTCAAGGCAACTTAAAGTAAAGCTCTTCCAAGCTACTGTGGAAATCGTTTTGCTGTACGGTTGTGGGACCTGGGCCGTAACCAAGAAGATCAAAAAAGCCTTGGACGGGTGCTACACAAGAATGCTAAGGGCTGTACTAAATGTGTGTTGGAAATCCCATACTTCAAACAAAGACCTATATGGGGATATCCCCCGCCACAAAACTAAAATCGCTATCAGACGACTACAATTTTCGGGTCACTGTAAAAGAGCCAAGGGAAGAGTGGTATCTAATCTAGTCACGTGGCAACCAACCCATGGGAAGAGAACAATTGGGCGGCCCAAAAAGACATACGTCGATCGACTACAACAGGATTCTGGCTATGAAACAAGGGAAATGGAAAATATCATGCTAGACAGGCGTCTTTGGAGAGCCATCATTAATGCCCGACAGCAAGAGTCGACAGAGTGAGTGAGTGAGAGTGAGTGTGTTTTAAAAAAGAACAAGCGAGGGCACCACCACCGAAAGCTTATCAAGCCTAGATTTTATACTAATAAACTTACATACCAAATTTGAAAAAAAAAGACAAATCCATTGTGAAACGTGACCATTATCGCACACACAAGAATATGACGAGGTGGCGACAGCGGTACGCTGCTGAATCCAAAGTATCCACCGGTTCTAAAAACCGGGGCATACTAAACATGACAAAGTGTACCAAAAAAAAAAATCTTAAATTGACGCACATCTCTCATTTGACCACTCTATAGTGTGTCTCAAAAATGGTCTGATTGGGAAAAAATTATTTTAGATATTAAATTTTATTAAGAGGAATGTGTATTTGGTATCATTTTTAAAGCACACTTTACTTTCTTTATGATACACTTAAGCTCACCTTAAGAACGCTTTTACGTTCATAAATCAAAAGTTTCGCAGTCAGGCAAAATTACGTTTGTCTTACTTTTTTGTATTGGTGAAATGAATTGGTGGTTTCGTTGCTTTGTACACATAAAAAACCATTACAAAAATGAAAAACAAACCAAGTAATATATATAAGTATTTTGCTTTTCAATGATTATCTAGTGTTATCTAGGACTCTTCGATGTGAAACCATCTAATACTGCAAAACATTTAGAAGCATACTTTGATTCAAATTTGAACATGGAAACACACATTACAAATATATGCAAACCATCGTATTATCTTCTATATGATCTCAGACGTATCCGGAAATTATTTTGATCGGAAAAGTATTGAATTGGTTGGTCACGCTCTCATTACAAGTAAGCTAGATTATTGCAATAGATTGTTGTTCGGATATCCCAGAACCTCCTACATCAAGGATACAGACAATCCAAAATGCATGTGTAAGACTTGTTCACTGTCAATCAAATTTACTTCAAAAGCACCTCTTCTGAGAGAACTCGATTGGATGCCAATTCGTCAAAGAGTCTCCTTCAATTTTTTGTTAATTGTGTATAAATCCTTATGTGGCCATGCTCCTGGTTACATGACAGAACTGCTTCAAATCAAAATCCAGTCTCACAGTTATAGCCTGCGCAGTTCCACAGATACATTGTTATTTCAAATTACCCATGGCAAAACAAAAATCATTCTCGGGGACCGTGCATTTGCTAATGCTGCCCCAAAACTGTGGCATAGCTTGCCCATTGAAATTCATAGCTCACCCTCCCTAAATGTCTTCAAATCTAACTTAAAATCATATTTGTTGAGTACATGTATTTTTATATCAGCTCCCTTTCCACATTCATGAAGCCCATTCTGTGGACACATTCAAATCACTCCTTAAAACTCACCCTTTCCAATAATTCCGTTTTTTTTGTTTGTAACCACCCATCACTCTAATTGGCCATCTGTGTGGGACATGGTAGCCTCAATGCTAGAGCTCCTGTGAATAATGTACTGACAGGGCATGTCCCCCACATTGTCAGGGAATGGTGCAGCTACAGGCTACCGGGCCTCACACGGGTGGATCTGGTAATTGCAATGGGTGATACTAGTACATCCCAAATAGTGTTTGTGCTTAGGTTGTGATAATTGTTACAGCGCCTAGAAACTTTTGTATTAGGCGCTATATAAAATGGTATGTGTTATTGTAATACTATTATTATTTTGTGTAACATTAAGTAAACGGGAGTTCCGAACCAGCGCAGCTAAATATATACGCATAGTAGCTGCGCTACATAAAATTATGTTTATTATTAGTAAATAAAAACTTAAATACAAATAAAACTTACCACATACACTATTACGCATACATTTTGGTTGGAAGGGGTCCTTTTTCCTTCTGTAATGATGTCCCTAATGAAGTTTATTATTGAAAAATAACAAATTATTTGAAAAGAAGTAAATGAATATAATTTCTCTTTTCTTCTCCAAGGCGGGGAGATTATTAAATGCAGACGCACCCACGACAGAGGGGCTGGAACATAAAAAATAACATTTTTCGCCTCCCTATATGGGTGGGGTGTTTATTCACTCTAGCATCGTAATTCGATTTCATATTTGCCGTCAAACGGTTTTGATGGTTTGGAAAGACTTCCTACTAACAAAAATTGCCAATATGCTCCTTTGATGCTGTCTCAGAAAGAAGAACCACGCCGCAAAGAGGAAAGCGTCTCCCATCTTCATAAGACAGTAAAATAGGAGAATAAGGCTACTAATTCAAGATGATGGTCTTCTCTCCACATTATTGTATCCAATGTACTGAAAAGTCGCAGGACAATAAATTTTAGGATGTTTACAATAGTAAACCGCTTTAGAATTCAGAAAGAATTAGAAATTACAACGTGAAGAGGTCTTGTCTAAAATATGGGGCGTATCCTCCTTATCACTGTCTTATGAAGATAGGAGGTGCTTTCTTCTTCGTGGGGTGGTGTCTTCTTTCTGGGACAGCTTCAAAGGAGCATATTGACATTTTTTGTTTGTTGGAAGTCCTTCCAGACCAACAAAACCGCTTGACGGCAAATATGAAATCGAATTACGATGATAGCGTGAATTAACACCCCACCCGTATAAATTTTTTTTTTTTTGTTTCAGTCCCTCTGCAGTGGGTGCGTCTGCATTTGATAATCTCTCCGTCTTGGAGAAGAAAAAATACATTATATTCATTGATTTCCTTTCAAATAATTTGTTATTTTTCCAATAAAAAACTTCATTAGGACATCATTACAGAAAGATCCTTTCAACTCAAAATTCATGCGTGATAGTGTATGTTGCAATACTTTTGAGTAGGGAGGGTATTTGGCATTAAACTTACATTATTTCCACACATAAGTATTATTCTTTGAGTTGGGTTCACTCACAAAACATGATGGAATGAAACTTATTGCAGCAACAGTCATACATATATAAAACCAATAAATGAGAAATGTACAACCTGAAGAGTGGAGATTGTTCGGTCAGTTAAATTGAACGATTACACAATACTTTTCAAACTCTCGGTGGATTTCTAAGTGAAATGACCATGAAAACAATTTGCGGAACCTGCATGTATAGCACATACACGTGCAGTGGGGCAAACGCAATTTTGCATCATTGCAGAAAATTAATTAAATATTAGGATGGAATGAAATATATTGCATTGGAATGTATCATCTTGTGCTTTAATGACAATACCCAGTATAACTCCAGTAGGTTGTATATGATTTTCATCAAAAAAAAAATCACTTGGACCACTTTTGAGACAAATTGTGTAACCCCATCTTTGATCAAGTACTGCCCCCCCCCCCTGGAACTGTTACAAGATTTACAAAAATATAATCACAGAGAAGATAATTGACTACTAACTTTGTACAAGCACCACCTGCAAGTGGTGGGAAATTTTGAAAATTGGGTCGGTCGGTCGATTTCTTTTTATTTTTATTTTTTATTATTATTTTTTTTATTTACTACAGAACAAAACCGGAGGTAAACAATAAACATGTACGTACTGTGCAGTGTGCAAGTATATGTAGTGCGAAACTGTGTGAGAATTGAGTTCCCCAATATTTTTTATGGGTCTTTGAAATGGACAAAACGCATACAAAAGTGCTGTTTTAAGCCATTGAATAGGAAGTTTAGTAAATTCTTCGCTCAAATTTGACATTTACTCCCCAAAACGGTGAATTTGTATATATGTTGGGTCTGAATTTAACAAAAACATCGCGACCCTGTTTTTCGCATTTTACGGTCGGTCGCTTGAAGGTAACATAACATTTTTTTTTATGCCTTAATAATCGGTCTATTAGACACTTTGTCTCAGGGACGTCGATCCATTTTTCGAATTGTGTGTGTGTGTGGTGGGGGTGGGGGGGGCAACAGGGAAAAATGTCAAAAAATTTCGGCGCGCCAAATTGCAACATAAAACTTTGCGCGCAAGCGCGACAAAAAAAAAGTTGTTTATGTTTAATAGTATTTTTATGTTAAGTTTAGGGGGTTTGTAGTGCTTTTCAATGATTTTTAAACATGAAATTATTCTTGGCATTACATATTATGCATTTTTAAGTTGTCAAAATTATTGGGGGGGGGGCAAATCTATATGATTGCCTCCCCAATATTTTCATTGGGGTGGCGACTGCCTCCCTTGCCACCCCAGGATTGACGCCCTTGCTTGGTCTAACGGACCCATGGTCTAATGGACTCTCGATCTAGTGGACCCTCGAAGCATTGAATTTTACATTAGTTATATCAAGACACATATTACACGAGCTGAAAGGCGGACATTACACGTATAATTCATTCCAGGTCAATATCAAATTTCCACTTATAGTAAGACCATAAGAGGAAAACTATTTTAAGTGGAATGACCAGAATATAGTGCTTCTTCAGAGAACTCACTGTTGGCGGTCCTTACGTTATATCAAATTTATGCTGAAACTACGTTTGAATTGAACGCTCAATAATAAAGTCATACGCATTTCGTATACGATATGCACACGAAACGTGTGTAAACTCATCGTCCTACATGCCGCTAAATTGCAGTTCGTACATGAATAAATATTTAATGTAGGATAAGGATTGTCATTTTGGTTAGCGGTCTTGAGCTTGTCTCGGCCAAAAAATCCGAGACAAGAGGTTCGAGACCAAGACCAGAGGGATCGAGATTGAGACCAAGCCCAAGATCAGTCTCGAGACCTCTAACACTGCATTAGAGTAGGATTTCCAGAATACAAACTGTTCATAAATTATTTTGTACAAAAATGCTGACAATTTACTAGTACAGAATATGTGGGTCCGGTAATAATTGACGTGCTTCAACGTCAAAAGGCCACAACTTTCAAAACGATGTAAGAATATATTCGGGGGTAAATTGGGTTTAGCAAAATAAAATAAATTTTCACATGAAAGAAAACTCAAGAAAAACAAACTGGTGGAATTTGAAAACTTCCAGAGCTCCGTTTAATTATTATGGTCAGATAATAGGGCTTTAAATATATAAACATGAAGGTGATGTTAGACCAAGAAAGGATTATTAATACACTGTGAAGAGGAGATGTTTGCTGAGAAAATAGCTAGCTGCTGCTCGACACGCGCATTTCCCTCATTGAAATCAGGAATTGCATGCAAATTTTATGTAGCACATTCCTCACATCGCTGAATTGAAATCTGGTAGATGCACTTGAATGACGACATACAGTGTGTCCCAGAAAAAAAGGAAACCGAGATTGATGAGGATATTTTTATATCTCAATAACAAATATGAAAAGAACATTGTACATAGTTGGAAAGGATATTTTCTCTTCTTTAATTTGATACCAGTCACAGAGATTCCCATTCACGCATGGGTGAGCAAAGACAATAAGAACGGACACAGTCATGAAATCATTTGCACGAGCAAATTCGAAATTCAAACTGTCATGCTTGAATGTATTCAGAATATGTTCGACATTGAAGGACATCATGGGAAAGCCGATTTTATCTTTTTTCATATGATACCACATTTGTGAAAAATAAGCGATTTATCAGTGAGAAAAGACAATTTGAAAAGATGCTTGTTTTCAGAAATGTTCCAAAATGCATTCATTAACCATGTTTCCTGGATTTGGCCGCCAGCAACCAAGAAATTACCTTGCGAACATGTCTCGGAGCCCATTGTTGTGCCCGAGCAAGATATTGTGTGAAGTCAGCCGTGCGTGAACCTTATTGTTTAGCTCGCTTCAAGTTGCTCGAAATGGATTCATTCTAAATATCACGCTAAAACAGGCATGTTTTAATTGTACTTGTTCTCCGGCATACATTATTCAATTTTTATGCATGAGGTGTCAAATAAAGGAAGAAGTTATAAATTCTTATGTCATGCTTTTTTTTTTAAATAATTACATTTACTACCATGAAAATGCACGCAAAGATGGAATATGCGCGTGCAAATGAAATTTTGGTAGCCCCAATATCCATTGTTTTAATTCAATAATGCGTGAACGGTGAATTATAAGTTATGTATCAAATGAAAGAAGAGGAACAGAGCTTTACAATCATACCTAATTCATTGAAGAAATTATTCATTATGATGGAATGTTTTTATCATGAAATCCGGTTTCCTTTTTTCTGGGACACACTGTATATTACATTGATTAGTTTACTTGAATCTTTCAGAAAATTGTCCAATCAAAAAGATGGCATGTGCCACAACTACATCAATGATGACCAAAGGAAAAAAAAAACAGAAATATAAACACTGTGTTGTATAGATAGATAGAATATTAATAAGATCCCGTAGTATGATCATGTGTGCATGCGTCCTGTGATAAAAGTTCGTGGGAAAAAGTCGGGGGCGGCCACTTCCTATTTTTTTTTCAAACTTATTATTAAAATGACGGGAATTTTACTGTTATTCGATAATATCGCCCCACTATTTTTGTTGATTAGGCTGGTAAAAAAAAAAAAATGGCGGGCATAAAATGCAGGCTGTCGTCGTCGGCCCCCTAACCCCCACCCCACCCCCCGCTGATTGGAGGCTGTTTGGTTTGCAGTTTGGCTAGTAAAAAAAAAATGGCAGGCGAATTTTTGCCGACAGATTTCACCCCTCCTAAATATTTACCCTGCCGCGGCCCCTGATTCGAGCTCATTTTAACTTAGCAATGACCTGTTCTGCATGGGTGACTGAACATTATTCGTAAGAAATCTGCACTTTAAAATAGGGCTACGCAAAGAAAAACAAATATTCCAAACTTTTGTCCAGGACTGTATTTTCATCGGTTTATGAGTGCATATTACGCCTAATGTAATCCTTAGTGCCCTCCTTTACCAAATTAATATCAGTCAGAGATGGCAGGGGGCTAGCCACATGCTATGTACCTTTTTCCAGATTTTATTTGGGGAATATATGTTTATCGAATTTAATGAATGAAAAACATGGAATACTTTTTTGGTACATTCAGTGAGTTCGTTGTATTGGATCCATACATTAATTTGAATTCGGATTTAAAAATGATTACTAGTGCTTGCTTAAAGTACTGAAATCAAAGATCAATCCCCCTTAATTAGCAGCAAGAGCAAGGAGAGACCTGTGGCATTGCCGAAAGTAATTCCGTGTGTTCTAATAATGACAACAATATTTGGAAGGAAAGTGGACAATGGCGAAGAGGCCTGGGAACTGGTTTTCTTGTTCCTCCCATCAGTAATTCTGGTCATCCTTGTCTCCCTCCTCTAACAAATACTGCTACTCATATTTTGTGGATTACTCACGGTTTTGACAATATCCGAGATGTATCATTGATATCGGTAATATGAGCTTCAGAAATCCAAGCAT
Source organism: Eucidaris tribuloides (assembly GCA_001188425.1). Classification (NCBI taxonomy): domain Eukaryota; kingdom Metazoa; phylum Echinodermata; class Echinoidea; order Cidaroida; family Cidaridae; genus Eucidaris; species Eucidaris tribuloides. The sequence continues at coordinate 35,437 of JZLH01S0531970.1, forward strand.
GATTACAAATCATTAACCACCGGATGATCACGGACACTACTCCACCTACCTGTAACAATCAAAACAGATAAGCCATAACACTGATTTGTGAACCGGGTTCTTTTTCTTTAAACTTCACAATCAAAAAATAACATAATGTAAATGATACAAGATAGTTATACAAACAACTACTATACTTACAACGGCATAGTGACCTGAAGATCTTGTCCCCCATCGCGAAATGAATACCGATTGGAATGAATTACATAATTATTGTGATACATAATAATTATTCTTTGCTTTTCAAATGTGTGATATAATGTTGTGAATTAGTCGACTGTAAGGAATTTCTTTATTCTAAATTCTTAGTCTGACGATTACAAAGAAAAAAAAATAGAAATTCGAACTTGGCCTATACGGTATTATGCTCGGATGACCAGACACAACATCAATGCACGTTCCAATTGTGTCTTTGTTTTATTTGTGCAACAATTACTCAGTCTGCTCAATGGATGGTAGCATCTTTGCCGTAATAAAAAATGATTGTGATAAAGAGATGCATACTATCATTATTTCACCTGTAGCCTTATGAAACTTTTTAATAGCTACTCAATGTAATCCGTGCATAGATGTTATATTATGTATTGTATGCTAAATGATATCTTGCTAAATTAAGTTTTAGCTTCTTTTCTCTTTGTATAAATGTACTCATAAATATCATTTAATTTTTGATACAGGGACTGTATGATAAACAGATATCTTGGCAGCTGGATTGAACTTCATTCCTTTCTTATCAAAATTTGTACAGCATTTTGCTTATGAACCTGTTCGCATATTTGCAACATTGCATAATGTCACTCTTTTAATATAGACACAGTACAATCCTATTTTGAATGTTTTGATATGTCTTTCCAGTTTAATTGGTGTAAGCACACACTTGAAATGCATTTGTATTGAAATAAAAAAAAACTTATCGAATGTTTTGATCGAATCAAAATAATAACAATATAACACTAATGCAGAAATGGTTTAAATAATATTTTGATCACGTTGATAAGCAATATGATCTATTATTTTAAACAATGCTATAATTCAGAAACGATATTGCAGTTTGTAGTTCGTTTCTTGGATATAACGAATTATGCAAGATAAATCACTTTCTGGCTGTAGAAAGAAAATAATGAATAGCATATAACTCCACTCCTTATATATAATCTGTATCGACCAATTAGTCACTTATAACACACGTATTTTGATCGGCGACGTATTCAAGAACAATGCGATCGAATTCAAATGTGTCTAAGACCAAACTGAGGAAAAATACGTCTGATTAACTTTGATATGTTTGATACTACATATGTTATCTGAAGTGGTTTCGTTGTGACTCGTCTACCTAATTAATAAAAACGTCAAATAAAAATGTTTCGAAATTCACTTACATAGGTTCCACTAGCAAAGTCTTGAAAATTTTCTCTCAGACGCTCGCTGTAAGGACAGATCAAATCGGCATTGAACAATCATCTGTGTACTTCAATGTTCATGGAACACTAAATCTATTGTGTGTAGCCTCTCTGGATGTGATATCTACGTTGTAAATTGCAAATTTTCAACTTTAGTTTGATAGTTTCTGTTCTGAAAAGAAACTATTTCCAACAGTATCACAAAACTAACACTTGAAACCTCTAAAATCATGAAGGCGAGTCCAATAATAGGTAGCCAAGGGCATAGCCTGGCGATGCGGAGTGTGTTTATACAGTGTGTATCAAAAACAAGTAGACACACTGTAAACAAAATCTCGTCGTGCTCTTGAGTACGACGAGATTTAATTCGTCCTGCTGACGAATTTACTTCGTCCTACTATATTTGACATGCTGTACGAATTGAACCAAATTTTCTGTAGATGGCATGGCGAATATTATTTCGTTATACGAAATAGTATTCGTCATGCCATCAACAGAAAATTCGTCCTGCACTTCATACCACAAATATTACTTATCTGGACGATTTTTTTTTTCATCACGCTCTCTTCTTTTCGTCACGCCGCTTCTCTCTGAGCATGCGCGCTTGATCTGATATCCCATAATGACATGCGAATCGGCCATGTTGACGAATTTACTTCGTCCTGCTATTTTGCTTCTCTCTGAGCATGCGCGCTCGATCTGATATCCCATAATAACATGCGAATCGGTCTCGACTGGACGATCAAGAAATCTGTCAAGATACCTGTGGAAATCACTGCAATAATGACTACAGTGTCCCCCTAGAAGAAACAGAACTGTGGAACACAGTCTTCGTGTCGTAGGCCCGGGTTGTAGGGTGAGTCTCACTTGATTTCATACAATAATTCTGTGTTTTCCTGAGTTTAGCGCCAGGCTCGCGGTGCGAGTGCGAATGTTAATGCCATGTCGTTTGTGTTATACATTTTGCTAGTAGTGCATTGGTCGTAGGCAAAATTGCGGGAGCTGTGTGCGAAATTTTGCCCACTATAATATGCCACGCTGTTATTTATTTTAAAGGTTTGTTGGTTCAGATTGTACTCTAAACTTTCATTATCAATGTGATATTAATCAAATCAAATTCGTACGTAGTGGATCGGAAGGTCAGGTGGTGGTACCGACCGTGGAAATTGCATTTTCGCACAAGTGCATGGCTTCTCACAGCAACGGCGACATGGCAAGCTACACGTACGTATCAATAACATGAAACAACAAAATACGACGCGCAGTATTGACATGGCCTGGGTGAAAAGGTGCATTTGAATGTGCTAAAAGTTGTCATGTAGGCACAGTTGCCATTTTGAATGTGAGTTGAATCAGACATAAACTAGGTGTACACCTGGTCTAAAATATACAGGGTGGCCCAGAAAGAATGCTACACATACGATATGCAATTCCATAAAATAATCAACTTTTGTACGTCCAACCCCCCATTTTTCTCCATTATTTTATGCTTCACTTCAAAAAACTGCTCAAGCCATGATAATTTAAGAGCATTATAACCTTTCCAGAACAAGAAATCAAAGAAATCATTTCCGGAAGGTGCCACATATAAGTGGTCGGACGTACATATTTTATGGAATTGCCCGATAGTTAATTTCTTCAACATCATGAACAAAATGCCATTAATTGTTACTTCAGTTGCTAGAACATTCTTTTTACGACAAAATGATACCATGATGATTGATTTTGAGTAAGGTGTTTAGATTCTAGGGCCATTTTTCTGAGGCAATGTAATTTCCAAAATTTGTTATTTTTCAATTCCAGCGATCATAAGGACACCGAAATATTCTCGCGTAACGACCTGCTAATGGGCTGCACTATCCAGGTGCAGTAACAATGTAAGCCATACCTTACCATTGTCTTCCGGAATGTCTCGCTGCTCTTTGTCTCCCCGCTTGTTCTATGGCATTCTGTTACGTGAAAATATTTTGATGTTCCCAGGTTCGCTGGAGTTGAGAAAGAAACACATTTCGGAAATTACATTGCCTCGGAAAAATGGCACTAGAATCCAAACGCTTTAATGAAAATCAATGATCATGGTATCATTTTGTTGGAAAAACATTTTTTTTAATCAGTTTTTTTTTCACTAGCCTAGGCCTAAGGTAGAACGCCCATACTCGACCGTCCCCCAGAACATGTCCACTTTGTTGTTTTTCTTATTTGTGTGCACTTGATCACTAATTGAGCGGGAAAGTGATATTATTTTATCATATATATTTATCCTGTCAGATAGTTTGAAATCTGTAGTTTTGACCAAAAATAAAAAAATATATATATATATTTTCAATTTTTCTCCTGATTTTGGGCTTGAATCAAAGGGGTGTGGAATTGGACTAATTTGTATACGAAAATGACGTGGCAAAATTTGACACATTTTGTATCATTCATTTCAGTTCATTCTCTGTTAATCATGAATGTATTTTTTAAACACAATAATAGGAGATACTATTGCAGAAATTTGTCAATGATTTCAAATAATTAGGATAATGAAAAGGTGGTCATGTTCTGGTCTCTGCATAAGCAGTCATGTTTTATGCTTGGCGGTTGTGTTCTGGGCCTCGTCGATTAATTGTTTAAAATAGTAAAATTTGTCAACCATTCGTCAGATTCCCATAAAATGAATTTAAAAAACGATCAGGACAAACCTGTGAAATCGGCCTGGCAAAGTCAATTTCAAATTAGTTTTCAATGTTTATCGTTATCATGGTCATACGCGTACGCGGAGGGGGGGGGGGTGTTTGGGGTGTTCAAACACCCCCCCTTTTGCCGAAGGCGGGTGTTAACACCCCCAAACACCCCCCTTTTCACCCGTAATCACCCCCCTTTTTTCGTCCAAAGGGAAGTG
>JZLH01S0531970.1:40452-60452 GCA_001188425.1 Eucidaris tribuloides
TCCATTATTTCACATTTTCAAACACCCCACTTTTGACTAAAAAAGGGGGGTGGTTACGGGTGAAAAGGGGGTGTTTGGGGGATTTAAAACCCCTCTTTGGCAAAAGGGGGTGGGTTTGAACACCCCAAACACCCCCCTGTGCGTACGCGTATGATCATGGTTATGGTCAAATGTCGTTAAGCGGTCGAGTATTGATTGTGAAATGGAAATACTACAGATAGGTGGATTGATGCTGAGTGGAAAGTATGAGGTAAGAGTATTTTGTATTTTGTTTTTTTAAAAAGCAAGTTAGAGAAACGGCCCGGTATATATATGCACACTCTGATTAATTAGTTAGCTCAAATTTGGCCATAGTTCCTTTGTAGTGTTTGGTAATAGAAAACGCAGGTTGGTGTTTAGACTGAAGGCCTCGACCTTTGTATCGCGTCCGTGTTCGTTTTTCAGCAGTTATCAGACGGTCTTGACGGGTATTTTACATGTACCTATGGTATTTGTATAGCGGGTATACCATAGGTACATGTAAAATACCTGTCAAGATCGTTTGATAACTGCTGAAAAACGACCACGGACGCGATACAAAGGTCGAAGCCTTCGGTCTAGTTTGTGTTATAACATTAGGATATGGTACTGTGGCAGGTTTGCATGAGACATCAGGCCATTGTGCAGTAGATTAACATGTCATTAAAAATGTAAGTCAGGACTGTATTTATTGTAACAGATTTGCTGGACTAAAGAAACGTCGAGGCTGGCACAGCTTGACGAATTGTCATTCGTCAGGAGATGCTTAACGAAAAAAATATCGTTGATAGAGACACCACAGCAGGACGAGATTTTCTTCGTCAGCTTGGTACAAGATGCTTGACGAAAAAAAAAATCGTCGATAGAGACACCACAGCAGGACGAGATTTTCTTCGTCAGCTTGGCACAAGATGCTTGACGAAAAAAAAAAATCGCCGATAGAGACACCACAGCAGGACGAGATTTCCTTCGTCAGTCTGACGAAAGAAATTTCGTCACGCACCAGACGATTACGAATAAATATTGATCGATAGAGACACCAGCTGGACGATTTTTTTTGTCAGCTCGACAAGTTTTTGTTTACAGTGCACTTAGAAAAAAATTATTTTAAAAAAATATTTCATAATTTTGAGATTATACTTTGATATAAATATTTTACCTTGGACCTAAGCTATCTAATGACACTGTTAGTATTGAAAGTATTTCATGCATGAGTGAGCACAACCCGCTTTTGTGCAATCGGGCAAAAATGCATTTGCGCACAGAATTGTATTCATATAGTCAATGTATAATGCCTCACAGACCGGTGCTGCAGAAGCTCTCAACTGATGTGCACAAGTTTTCAATCCTCAGCATGCTCACAGAAAAGGTAATATCAATTTTGTGACAAAAAGACAGAATTGAAGCAATGATTCAGATATACCCCCTAAAAAAAGAAGAAGATGTCCTCTTTGCAAGATGGCCTGTGAATTGACAACATGACATTTTCTTCTTTTTTAGGGGGTGGGGGTGGGTTGTATCTGAATTATTGCTTCATTTTGACTTTCTTTACCTCTTCTCTGAGCATGCTGAGGATTAAAAATGAAGCCAAAAAAGCAATGATTCAGAAACAACCCACCCCACCCCTAAGAACACAGAGAATGCCATTTTTTTCTTCAATTTACAGTTGATCTTGCAAACGCAACATTTTCTTCTTTTTTTTAGGGGGTATATCTGAATTATTGCTTCACTTTTGTCTTTTTTTGCCACAAAATTGATATAACCTCTTCTCTGTGCATGCTGGGGATTGAATACTTGTGCACATTAGTTGCGAGCTTCTGCAGCACCAGTCTATGAATCATTAAACATTCTCTATAAGAACATAATTCTGTGCGCAAATGCATTTTTGGCCGATTGCACAAAAGCGGGTTGTGTTTACTCATGCGTGAAATACTTTCAATACCAACAGTGTCATCAGATAGCTTAGGTCCAAGGTAAAATATTCTTATCAAAAAATAATCTCTAGATCATGAAATTTTTGCGAAATGATTTGTTTATTAAGTGTCTACTTTTTTGAATACACACTGTATATCTTCACCGTAATGCATTGTCTTTTGATAGTCGTGAAGTTATAAGGAAATAACATTCGATAAGAAAGATAAAACCGGGAACTAAACCGCCTGTCGTAACCTTAATTATTCATAATTACTTTGTTACCAATTCTCCAAAGCATCTAAACAACTTTTAGGGTATAAGGAGCAAGTAGTTGCAAGTAACTGACACAGAAGGGTATGTATGGCTACCAATTTTTTTGCCAGATGTAGTTTAGGTGCATTTGCCTATGGTCATGATGGTTGGGGGCATTTCGTATGCAATAAAATGCATGTGAGACGTGTTGCCGTGATAAACTGATAAAGAGACGCGTATTATAAAACAAACAATTAAAATCTCGTCATGCTCTTGAGTACGACGAGATTTAATTCGTCCTGCTATTTTTGACATGCTGTACGAATTGAACCAAATTTTCTGTAGATGGCATGACGAATATTATTTCGTTATACGAAATAGTATTCGTCATGCCATCTACAGAAAATTCGTTCTGCACTCCATACCACAAATATTGCTTATCTGGATGAATTGTTTTCATCCAGCTCGTCACGCCGCTTCTCTCTGAGCATGCGCGCTTGATCTAATATCCCATAATGACCTGCGAATCGGCCATGAACGGAAGACCCCGTAACCTGCCAAGAAACCTTTGGAAATGGCCGAAATATCAGCACAGACCAACTGGAGTGAACAATGAAGTGACCCCTTGTGAAGAGACCTATCTCAGGATCACAGCCTTCGTATCGTATGGTGAGTCGTACTTGTTTCATACAATAAATTTTATTTTCCCCCGTTTAGCGCTAGCCACGCGGTACGAGTGCGAATGGTATGCTATGATATAAACACTACACAAAAAGTCAGTTCCCCCTTATTCAAAGTACCATAACTTTTTAACGAAGCAAATTTGAGCAGAACAATTTAGCAGGGGTGTTTTTACACTCATTGACTAAATGCTGTGTGAAAATGCGACAGATCCGTCAAGTCATACATGAGTGAGCATGCATTAAAGGCAAAAACGTCACTTTTCAAAAGTCACAGGAGTCGTCTCTTATACCAAAATAATGGTAAATAATGACATTTTTTTTGCTTTATTTATAAAGTGTGTTCACTCAACCATGACATGGTTACAACCTCTCATGTTCGTACAACATGTAAAGATACATGTTGATGAAAAATATCGGATTTCATTTTTTTCAATAAACTTAATGGATTTTACAATTTCAAAATTCAGGAAGGACGGACATTTTTAGATTGAGGTCACCTTGGCGTAAAATATGCAAAAGTGTCAGGGGAGGTGTAAGGGGGTCAAACGATAGATGATTTACATAAATAGCGCTTAAAGTGATAGGCTAACATTGTGGAGCTTCAATTTAAAAAAAATTGTCAAACTTTGCATTACGAAATGTTCCCTCTTCATTCACCCCTATACTGCAAAACCTTTAGTCGGGTGAGAAAACCCAAAATTTCAATCTGGCCAGGGAGCTTATCCCTCGTCACTGTAAATAATGTAGGCTTTTAATGTTGAATACAAATCCTTAGTCTTATGTAATAGCATTATCAGTGTCAATAAGAAATTGCCTGACTGAAGGAAATTCTGGCTGACCTGGTTTGATTTTTATCAATCTTGAGCCATGTTCACTGAACAGACCACTGATTTTCTAACTTAACATATAAATTAAACTTCGAACGACCTAAATTGACCCAGAAATAAATGTTTTATGAATTTGGCTGAATATATTTCCAAGTGTATACTGGGTTCTCCACATCCTGCCATATAAACAGTAGCCGCAATGTGTTAGCTTAGGCGATTAGGAGCTCAAGGGATTTGCTACACTCTGTTGACATTTTCCAGATAACATCTCCTGGTAGATAACAATAATTGGGTTTCTAACTGAGACAGGAAATTTCGTAATGGACATCTGAGCTACAGAGTAGTGTTCAAATGGACAAATAAACACCCTAGAATACAAAATTTTGGAAAGTTACACTGCCAATGGCAAGTTTTAATAACCTAGGTGTACACACAGTAAGTCTATGGGGGAAATGGGCAAGTGAATCTGGTCAACTTACGATTTTCACTTTATAAAGCACTAAATAATCATTTTGAAATACAATTTCTTCAGGGCTTCATTTTTAGACCTCCTCAAAGACACTGGTAGCATGGGGAATAATGTGGCTCAGATTTTTTTAACTGTGGTAAATGTTAGCCAACACCTTTAATCATTCACTAGAAACAGAATTTGTCAAAATCCTGCATCAGAAATCCCCCAAAATTACCCTTGTGACTTTTGAAAAGTGACTTTTTACCTTTAATATGTGCTCACTCATGCATGACTTGACGCATCGATCACATTTTCACAAAGAAGTTAGGTAATGAGTCCAGGTACACTCCTTCAAAATTGTTTTGCTCAAAATTATTTCGTTAAAAAGATACGGTATTTTAAATAAGGGGTAACTTACTTTTTGTGTAGTGCTTATGTTACGTTACAATGTAAACAAAATTTGAGTACGACGAGATTTAATTCTTCCTGCTGTTTTGTTAGTATAAAGGCCATCCACACTACACGATTTTCCGTCGCACGACTGACCGACTTGGATCCGAAATATTTCGTTCACGCTGATTTTTTTCAGAGCCAAATTCCTAAATAATAGAATGATAAACGATCAAGACAAACATGTGAATCGGCTTGGCAAAGTCAATTTCAAATTAGTTCTCAAAGGTTTTAGTTATAATCAAATGTCCTTAAGCGGTCGAGTATTTTTTTAAAGTGAGTTAGAGAAACGGTCCGTTTTTATCAGACATTGCATGTGTACACTTTGATAAGTTAGCTCAAATTTGGCCATAGTTCATTTGTATTTTTTGTAATAGAAAACGCAGGCATGTGTTATGACATTAGGATATGAGACTGTGGCAGGTTTCCATGAGACATCAGGCCCATTGTGCAGTAGATAAGAAGGTCATTATAAAGACTAGTCAGGACTTTGATTATTGTAACAGATTTGCTGGACGAAAGAAAAGTCGTCAATGGCACAGCTGTACGGATTTTTATTCGTTAGGAGTGTCACAATGTGACTGGAATTTAGTCTGGTAGAAACCACATGGTGCATGGACATACTTGAATAGGCACAATAATTTCAATGGGTGCACATCTTGAATAGGAAACTATGCAAGTCATGTTCAATAGTGCTGTGCTTTATAGAGAGTGTATGCATGATGAGAGGCTTGACTGAATTTATGTGAGTCAGTTGCACTCAGGTCTGTGGTCAAGGCAAGATGTAGAGGAGTTGCGAAAAGCTAGGATGCGCTGCCAATATTTTAGTGGCATTTTTCAACGGCATCTTCCAGTGGCATCGTCCTGGAGAAGACTCCTTGCAACTTACCTTTAGTCACAACATCATGTAAGTAAATTTTATGATTTTTCTATTATTCAAATTTATGATATTTTGTGAAGAGTTTGCAGTCACAAAGGTACAAACGTGTAACAGTGTAAAGTTATGAACCCTGTACTTTGTACATAAGTAGGAAGAAGAAATTAATTACAGTCAACTCTGCATAAGCCGAAGTCGCATAAGCCGAATAATCGCCTAAGTCGGAGGTCTTTACCGGGTCCCACTCCTTTATTATCTATTGTTTTTGATCCCTTATAAGTCGAATTTCGTCTAAGTCGAAGCATTTTCTTTAGTCTCAAGAAATTCGACTCAGGCAGAGTATTTTCATCAATTTGATATCCAATAATACAGAAAGAATAAGTTAATCTTTTCTTGTAAACTTCTGGATTCTGTATTAGTCTTGGAAAGTTTTGGTTCTGGAAAACAAGAGTAAGAAAATTGCATTTTAATTCTTGTTTCATTCTTTATGCACAGTGTAACACGGTTGGTGGAATACTGAGTTCATGCATAATTATGTAACAATTGTATGTTATTTCAGGATATTGATTTAGTCATAAGTTTGTAGAATCACAATACATTGATATATTTCTGACAACGACATATCCAGGAAGGATTACCGGAATAGTCGTGCAGTTTAATTCAAAATATAGAGCATTTCCAGAGAGAAATCAGAATAATTGTTGTGTGTTTATTTATATAAATATATATTCGTGGAATATGAAAAGAGCTAGTGTTTTTCAGCAGTTGCCATGACAATGTTTGGTTGCATAATATTTTCAACAGCTGTCGACATGGATGAGCTGGGCTCCTCCTACTCTTCGCCATGCTCTGCCTGGTAAAACGTAACGGCCAGCGGAATACTGGTACGACAAGCCATGATCGTCGACATCTTGTTTCTCTCGTTTCTGTTTTCTGCGAACATCGAAGCGACATCTGCTACGCTTGATCATCTTGGGCATCATCGTGATCTTCTCGGTTTAGCACAGCAAATGCGTTTTGAGCTACTACGAACAGTGATAGCCGGAACATTGCGATAAGTATGGGCAGCCCATTATGTTCATCCCAAAGCTAGCAATTTGCGGACATTCTGTTTTGTTGACCATGTATTAATGCCTGTAGTTTTACCCGGGTAAATGTTGATTAAGATATCAGTTGAATTGTGTTAACATATGGAATATTAATTGATTTGTACTTTTCTTCTTGAGCGAAGTGAAAAATAAAATCATGATTAATACTGAAAGTGAATATTAAATACTTTACTGGCCTTGCAGATACAGGTAAAGCAAGTTACTGTATAATTATGATAAGGGTTTGATTGATTATATTTAATCCTCAGACTACACAAGTCTTTGATCTAAATGGTTTATGATCATTACCAGTGTTGTGGGTCTCGAGGCCGGCCTCGTCCGCAAAATCGTCCTCGGCCTCGTCCTCGGCCTCGGACGCAATCCTCAGGTCAAGGCCGGTCGAGGCCGGGTCGAGGCCGGGAGAATTTTAGGAAGTGCAAGTGCCGAGTGTTGTCAGTTTCCCAATTGAATGACTGAGCGAAAAACTTTTGTTAACATGTTTTGTCTCGTAAGAAAACATTTGGTTCAGCCGTTTGGTTATTCACATTGTAATTTCTTATCTGATAAATATTCCGTAACGGTTGGCATCTCTGTATTTCACGACTTGGATGCTTCCTTTAATGAACAGTTGCCAAACGATATCTTACCTTGATGATTTATCTATGTTCCAAGGGTTTTTATTACACAATGTTTAAATAAATAATCAGCATATGTGAAGGGATAAGTTTATTTTTTTTTTACTCAATTATCACGTCTTTACTTTGTCACAGCATCTTAAAAGTGCATTTCAACATTGTTACAAAACTTTTCAGGTGGTCGGGTGAAAGTATTTTATCCATATTGATCTACTGTTCCCACGCCCGTTTCTTGGGATGAAGCAATTAACCCTTTTAGGACCGTGGACGGATATACTTGTCAACAGGATTCTAGACTCATAAAACCATGGACGAATATACTCGTCAAACTGCTTGTCTTTGCAAGACAAAAGAGTACAACAACATGAAATTTTAAACGTAACATTTCTCTGGCTGTATTATAATATAGTCAAAAGCAAATTGCAGTAATCGAAAGAGAAAATATCATATTTTATAGCTACGTGTAACAATGTTTTAAAGTGATAACCCTTTCACTTTTCATCAAACTAGAGTTAAAACTTTGACTTTGCCTCAGGCTTTCGGATTGTTTTGAAATCAAATTGTCTGTAGACTCGCAGACAATTTGATTTCAAAACAATCCGAAAGCCTGAGGCAAAGTAAAAACAGCTCTAGTCGTCTTCAAAGGGTTAATAATATGGTTAATTGGGTAAGTGGTTATGTATGAGTGGGTGTGTGTGTATATGGACTATATGAGTGTACATGTATATGCAATGTATATGTTTATGAGCATGTATGTTGTTTATGGAGGTGTGGAAAAATAATACATAACCAAAGCAAAGAGCATCACTGGGCAAAGAAATGACAGGTATCTAGGGTCCCTCTGAAATCTGTGGCCTTTGCCACCAAATAATATCGTAATTATTTGGCCATGGCTGGCCTTTTCCTGGCTCTCCGGCCTCGGCCGGCCTTGTATTGGAATATTCGGCCTCGGTCTGGCCTCGACCCTTCCGGCCTTGGCTTTGTCCTTGTCCTCGGGTGGGTCGGCATTGGCCTTGTCCTTGTCCTTGGGTGATCCGGCCTTGGCCTTGGCCTTGGCCTCGGACAAGCCGGCCTCGGACACAACACTGATGACTACTAACACTGTGAAGATAAGACATATTGATTAACTCTCATATAAGTGAAGGAATATTTGTGTCAAGTGTCATACATATCGTTAAAAGATTGGAAGAAAGAGCTATGGCACAATAAAGATTACAATAATTTAATCTTTAAATTTCATGCTTTTATCGTGTAATTTTTTGTTGTTGTGAACAATCGCTGCCTAACAGAACTGAACTTATCGCCAGACAGCGCAAACTCGAAAATCTTGTCCTGCTGTGGTGTCTCTATCGACGATTTTTTTTTTCGTCCAGCATCAAGCTTGGCACAAGATGCTTGACGAAAAAAATATCGTCGATAGAGACACCACAGCTGGACAAGATTTTCTTCGTCAGCCTGGCACAAGATGACTTGACGAAAAAAAAATCTTCGATAGAGACACCACAGCAGGACGAGATTTTCTTCGTCACCCTGGCACAAGGTGCTTGACGAAAAAAAAAATCGTCGATAGAGACACCACAGCAGGACGAGATTTTCTTTGTCAGTCTGACGAAAGAAAATTCGCCTAGGACCAGACTATGAAGAATAAATATTGATCGATAGAGACACCAGCTGGACGATTTTTTTTGTCAGCTTGCCGAGTTTTTTTTTACAGTGTAAATATTTAACTTCTGCTAAATGTGAAGACCATAAAACTTTCAATTTTGGAAGACACTTTAATTTCATATCTTACACAATACATCCGAATTAAGATATTTTGCACTTTATACCTTATCATGGCATCGCGTAGACGGTTCGCATGCATGGTTTAGTGCTTGTTGCATTTTGATTAATTATTTTATTGTCGTCGGTATAGAGATGTAACCATATATTCATTGCAAGAACAAATATGTGGTCATTATGTGGGCAAAAAAAAATGAAATCACGGTAGAACCCAAAGTGGGGTTTAATATTTAATCCCATATCCTCAAGCCATTCACTTTACCTTCTCTCGAGGAATTTGCCCTATATCCTTTCTTGAAATGAGTACATTTGTTCCCCGACGGGTCTTCCAATACATAGCTGCCATATTATGTCCTCATCATCTCAAGCTCCCATTTTTTTTTCTCAATTGTTACACCACTATTCCTTAGGCATAAACGTTCAGGCAAATTGAGGTTGAAATGTACGAAACATATTCCAAAATATTTGTGTCATTTATGTGTGACTCTTGAACAAGAGTTTGCAATGTCTGCAAAAGAAAAAAAAATCTTCAAAATTATTGATTAAAAAAATATGTGGATATGGATTCACATGTGTATGTAGGGCAATGTGTGTAAATATATTTGAGTAAGGAAATAAAATCACGCACAACTGCATCACTGTTTAGCAACACGCCACGAACTTAAATTATCAGGTTGTGTTAAGTATTCCGTTTATTAAAGAAGTTAATCATTGTGGCTTTATAGATATTCAGCTATTTGTATGTTGAGTGAAAAATCAATAATTCTTCTTACGCTGCAACAGCAAACATCCAACTATTTGGCCCAAATTGTGTAACATTACACAGAGACCTTAGATCTATTACAAATCGAAAACAACTGCCGTAAATACTTTATATTGGAGACAGCTGGTGCTCTTGCAGTCGAATTATGTTGGCTCAAGTGTTATCAACACAAGCAATGGTAGATACTTTACTCAGATTTTATTAAATTTATCTAAACCTCAGCCGCGTCAGACCAAAAGACGTTAAAAGATGGGAGTTGCTGCTACCCTGTTTGGCGTTCAACGATTTAAGGGATAGAACAACGTCAATCTGACAAAGCTCAGTGGCTGCTGGGCCCACGATCAATTGGGCAAAATGAATTTTCGGAGAATTTTTGTTTCGAATAAAATGTGGATTATTATTATTATTATTATTATCATTATTATTATTATTATTATTATTATTATTATTATTATTATTATTATTATTATTATTATTATTATTATCATTATTATTATTATCATTATTATTATTATTATTATTATTTCAATATGGCCACAATAATGGGTAAATTATCTTATATCACAACGTGGAGTATGGACAGAAATGTACTAAACAGTGTACTTAAAGTATATTATAAATACAAGACCTTTCCCGCAAAACAAGAACATTGAAATAATTGCTTAAAATTGTGTGCATGATTTTCACGCGCCGAATTGAAGGTATCAACCAAACAAGCTAAGTTTACACAAGGCACATTCGTTTTCCGTAGCCAAAATTGCTAATACTTCGGAAATTTTACAACGAATATTTATCCCACATTTGTACACTGCATTACTATGTACCTATCTTTAGTTGGGTGAATTCTGAGCAAAAATACAGCTTTAAGGGATATTGTTCAAACGGATAACGGACAACTGCCATATCATTATATACTAAGCTATGTGTACTGAGATCGTAACTTGTTTAGCTCATCGAAATGATTGTTTTGGCCAAGAAAGTGACAAGTCTAGTTGTATGTATTCGCCACCCCAACTTGTTAAGGATAACAAGACGAGATGGTGAGTTGTTAAAACTCATCCAGGCACAATGCTCATTTGAACGATAGCAATATGATTAAGGATATAATCCTTTTCACCTTCTCGTCTTTAATTAAGCGCACTTGCAAATTCAAACATCTACCCCTTCCCGCCTTTTTGTTTAAAAAGGCATCTTTGTGTTTTTATAAAACAACTAGTCTTGCAGCATTCTTGACGAAAACAAGACCCCTTGGCGAGGTTAGCAATCCAAAACCTATTTGCTTTTTACAAAACTCGGTACTTTTGCACTGACTGACAATTATGTTTACTATAATGACCTTTTTATGTTTAATTTAATGTCCCTAAGAAGATCTCAAATGCAATGATGACAATTATTAAATGAAAAGACAAATACATATCATATGGGGGACAGGCTCTTACTTCCAATTGTTTGGATAAAGTGTAGGTAGTTTCGATTTGTAACGAACTGCACACAGATAGAAAGATGCCTTGAAAAAAAGAAGTTTGGAATATACAAAGTGGTTGTTTTAGTTTTGATGGCGAAATTATATTCAAGTGCTTACCACAAGGCTGAACAAGAATGTATTTTTACTTTCGTTGAGGTTAAGGACATCTTTTTTAAATATTCAAACAATATCCTTCATTAATTTTGTAAAATGAAACCGTATAAAGCGTTGTAAACTGATGTATCATATTCTTGATTTTTGCATCGTCAAACGAACTCACAATTACTTTATTTTTTCGGTAAGAACATATGATTTTGAATGAATTCGTATAGACAAAAATTGAAAATTGAACTATACATTTTTAGAATAGATATATATAAATCATAATCTTAAAGCGGTTTGTTTATGTTGTAAATAACTTCAATCAATGATTATTTTTTTCACACTTAGATCTTAATCCCTCTTTTAGTATATCATATGTAAATCTAAAAAAGTTCACTCTCGGTGAAAATTCTGGACATTAATGAAATAATACAGGGCAAATACTTCTATCTTTAATATAACTTATTGTATTTGTATAACTAATTGTGTACCTACTCAAGCGTGACATGATGGAAAATGGAATTTAACAGAATAACACATGTTTAGCAAGAAAATTGATATTCGGTCTTCATTTACCTGAAGTAATACCATCATTTTCATGCATTAGAGTAATCCCATTTTGCCTTTGAAATCACGTTTACTCAACTATGTAGTATCGATCACAATATAGGTGTTCACAAATGATAACCAATGGGATGTTACACATACAGTACTGAAAGCAACAAATCATCAGTAAAAAAGGGCATAGGCGTTTAGTTCATATTAACGGTGCAATTTAGCATGTTTTTAAAGTGTATTTACTCAACCATGTCATACTAACTGCCTCTTTATGTTCACACAACACGTGCTGATACATGTTGTTAACTATAAATTGTCTGATGTCAATTCTCTCAATAAACTGAATGGATTTTGAGTAGGGTTATAATATACATTCCCTCTAAAACTGTGTTCTCTCGACCGTTTTTTTTTCCTTTTTTTAATTTATTTATTTTCCACTTGTGGGGTGGAACGCCCTCTTCAGCTAAAAGCTGTTCTTCAGAAGGGTCCACTCACAAAAATAAAAATATAAAAACGTACAATACAATCAGTATATTCAAAATTAATAGTACACAATACATAAGAAAAACAATAATTTATATACATACAAGAATAAAAAAAAAAATCATGCAGTACTGAGTACATACTACATGTGTGACTTTAAAGAAACACATAAATCTGAGAACAAAGACTAAGAGAGGAAATAATAAAAAAAATGGGGTAGGACAAGAAAAGTGGTGAAAATCGTTTAATTCAATTAGAATGCACATTCAAAAAGTTACGATTGATATTCAACGAGATTGATAAAGTTGGGGTTGTTATTTAAGTAACGTTTGAATACATCAATTGATGTAATTGTGGAAGCAGAAGAATCAAATCTATTCCAAAGCTTTGCTCCCCTATATGCTAGAGATCTTTTTTTCCAAAATTAGTCTTGGGTTGGGGTAGTTTTAATTTAGACTGTCCAGATCTTGTGTGATAGATATTGTCTCTGAAACAGAACATGTTGGTGAGATATGGTGGATAGAGTTTATGAATACATCGGTACATTGTATGAATTAAGGGTGAAATATAACTCTTTCCCTCTAAAACTGTGTACACTCGACTGTAAGAAAGGGTAGGTGCGAGGGGGTTAAACTGTAGATGATAAAACAATTCTTAAACAAATAACAGAAGCTCATTTCAAAGAACCCCTCCCCCGAAAATGACAATTTGACGTGTGATCACTCATGTATGACTCAACAGATTATTGTCATTTTCACGCAGAAGATAGGTGACCCTCCACCACGATACCCTGATAAAGACGCACTACTCAAAGGTAAAGAAAGTGCTAAATATCGAAATTATAATGTAAAATATCAAAGTGAAGTTTCCTAAAAAATCATTCACATTTTACAAAAGTTTGAATATCATACGAGTATTTTCACCCACAGTATTTTTCTTTATACGTTCATGTTTCATACGATGTGTGACTTTATCTGGGTATCGTGGTTAACAGGTTACATATAGAGAAGACATATTCTTGCTAAAATTATTTTACCAAAACCTTTTTCCTTAAAAATAAACGCTACTTTTTTGTTACAGTTATAATGTGAAAGCTGATACGGTTACAATAAAGGAAGTGAAATTAAGATACCCAACCTAATAGGTAAGTAGAAAAACAACCACTACTATTAACACTTGTTCTACTAGACTTACAACTACTACTCCTACTTCTTCCTCCTCCTCTTCTTCTTCATCCTTTTCTTTTTTTCTTCTTCTTCTTGCTGTTGATGTTCTTCTTCTTTGTCTTCTTCCTTTACTACTACTACTACTACCTACTACTACGAGTACAGAGAAAATTCTCTCTTTCTGGGGCCCGAACAAATTACACAATTGTTTTACTTCGTATTTCAACAACATAATCAATGGATATACATTTATTACAAAATACAATCAAACATGGTGTAAAGCAATACATACAACTTGAACGTCCACACAGTATATGTTTATTATAATCAAAATACATATACAACCATAAAGTGTTATATATTGAAGTACGAGGGGGGCAACTAAGAAGCTATGCCTCTACAACATGTAGACCCCCTTACATAATTATAATTAAATGGTTGAATTAATCAAACGAGAGCATCATTTTTCGTAAACAGGAAATAAAACTTAACCACAAAGGTACGTAATTGCATCACAGTTACAGAGTGAAAACTGTCTCAGCCTCAACATTAAGTGCCATGTGTGTGTTCATGTCTGTTCATGATAGTGGCATGATTGGGTGAAGTTGAAACTGATCCAAGAACCAAATACGTTTAAACATATTCCAATGTATAAGTACGTACGGTCACTCTTATCTTAAAAGTGCCTTATTAATGTTAATCCCCATTTCTGGTGATAGGTACAAATAGTATTGTCAGACACAGTTCAATAACCTTTGACCATCCCCCACAGGTGGATGTAGCACAAAATCTTAATTATCCTCACCTAATGAGCTACCTTTGTTCCAAGTATGACAAAGTCCAGGGGGGTGGTCTTTAGAAATTGGTGCCTTTCAAAAAAGTTTTGGAAATCTGGGTTCTTCCATTTTGTTAGTATTAATCAGTGCATTCTTTGTACCTTTGTACTATCAAAAAGATTATTAAAATGTCTTTTTAATGATATCATAAGTGGTGTGATTATGACATGGGGAAAGAACAGTATTTCAAAATATGGGATGAAATGTAAATTGCAACGCTGCAATACGAACACCGGTGGTCATGAAGAGCCAACAAAGAATATATTGTATGAAAATATGTATTTTGTTTTCAGCTGGTCATGAATGTCACATTCAATAGGAGCCCCTGCTACTTCACTTATTGACGACTCTGAGAGAAAAGTCTTTGTGTACTGCCTATATATGCTTTTTTGCTTGTTCTGCGCTCGTTTGTTTGTATCCATGTAAACGTTCATGTTAGAATGCATAACAACCAAACAGACATTGGAACACACATCATCAAGTAATAGACGGGTTGTCTTACCGAACTCCGGACATTTAGCAAACCCTTTAATCTCAAAGTCATAAAGAAATGAAGTGGTATGGGCTCCTATTGAAATTCGCATTCGTGGCAAACCAGCTGATAACAAAAGACATAACTTCATACACAAAAACATATTCTTTGTTAACTCCTCGTGACCACCAGTGTTCATTTTGCAGCTTTCAATTTACATTCATCCCATATTTTATAATACTGCCCTTTTCCCGATGGCATGATCATACCATTAGGGTATCAGTTTAAAGAAAATTAAATAATCTTTCCGATAAATACCAAACATGCATGATTACAACTAAAAAAGGTGGAAATAATAGATAAAACTCAGATTTCCATACTTTAACAATGTTTATAATGTTTAAGTGTATAATACTACACCATAAAAATTATTAACACATAAGCTTAGCTTTAAAAGATTACAGTCTTATCAAATAATAACCTCCCCCCTGAAAACAAAACAAAAAAATAAATGTATCTGTCCGTTGTGACGAGAAGGAAAGTAGAAAGGCTGTCCAACATTATATTACCATATGATAGCGTATTGTACAAAGTAATAATGTATTGGTACACTGTACCAAATGCGTATACACATGCATGTACATTGAAACACATTGGCACAAAACATGTACTCCCGTAACAAATAAGTATATGAAAATAGTACATATAGACGTACATGTACACACGGAAAAAAAAGTGGTCAGATCACGAATTATTGGGTGATTAACATTGCTTAACCTCATGTTGAAAGGAATAAAAGGGAATGGCAATAGCCATTTTACCTGGTATAGAGTTCAACACATCTAAACCACAGTGTCTGATAGGCTCATGTGCTAATATTGCAATTGGATTATGTAAATGAAAATCGGCCGCAAGTCAGGTAGAGTTTCGGATGAAAGGTTTGTTCTGAACATAGTAGTAAATGACGGGGGCACAAGGTTGGTTTTATATCGAACCATAAATAGGGAAGTTTGTAGAAAGTGAATGTCGCTGATTTTAAGAGTTTTAAATCTAATAAAAATAGAGGATCTGTATGATCTATGTAACCAGCGCCGCTGTATATTCATTTTTTCTATATAAAAGAAGGACAGGATGAATGCTGGTGTTTTAATTGGCCCAGACAATTACAATTCGAAATATGTGGTAAAATCAAAGCCGGTTGTACAAGATTAATAAATTTTCATTTGAATAATAGTACGTCAGTTTATACAGTATACCAATATTTCGACAGATGGGAAGTAAATTATATTCGTTGAGATTGGACTTTAAATCTTAAATCTCTTTGGAACCTACACCTAAGAATTTGGCGTTTCTTTTCATTTCCAGGATGATATTATCAACTCTTTTCATTTAGAACGGCTGGGTAATAGATTGCTTTCTCACATGTTTAAAGAGAATGAATGTGATTTTCAATAAATTCTAATGACATGTTACTTTTAAACCACGTAGATGATCTAAGTAGTTCGATATTTAAAAGTTTTAACGAGATTGGTAAAGTTCAGATCAGTTAGAACAGCATTGGTGTCATCTGCAAAATGTATGAATTGGGGTACATTACATGCATTACTTATATAATTAATATACATCAAAAATAACACGGAATCCAAAATGAATGCTTGTGGAACACCAAACTTTACAGATAATATTTCAAAAAATAATATATTCATAATTTGCATATTGTTTACGATTACACAAGTAACTGGAGAACCACAGAAGTGGAGCTCCCCTAATACCATAATACTGCGGTTTTGATAAAAAAATATATATATTGTGTAATCCAGAGTATCTAATCCCTTGATCAGATCCATCAGCACGCAAATACCGTGGTAATGTCATTGGATGGCGTTCCCCACCAAAATATACAGGTGAGAACTTGTAGGTATTTCTTTAGGTCGGGCAGTCACCCCTTTAAGTCATACGCAACACACAATTCTTGGAGACCGAATTCAATGTTCATAAGCATACGTATCTGTTGCAAACTACCATGACTACAGTTCGGACTTCCTGGCGATATATGATTACTAGCGACGTTACATTTCCTTGGAGTTTGTGTCGCGATCAGATGGTGTCTTGTCAACATCACGTGAATCAATCTCGGCATAAACCGGGTTGATTGGGGTTGTCTCGGCGGTTACATTTGGAACGAGATATCCGGATTCGTCGACTTCATGTTCAACATCTTTACTTGATTTTGATGTTGGAATATTCATGTATACACGGTGGATATTATCATCATTATCTGGTTTCGATGCATTTCTTCGCATTGATACTGGATCACGTGTCCGGATTTCGGCGGTAGTTGTTTTCGGAGCCCGTTTTGTCGTTACATCAGATGGCGTTCTCCCGAAGTCAAGGTATGTGTGAGTTAGCTGCAATTCGGGCTAAATATGAAAAAAAAGGAAGCAAGTACGATATGAGTAAACTGTTGATAAGCACAAAACACTTTGCAATCAAGTAAACTTTATTATGCAAAACAAAAACAAACGAAATCAAAGACTAACATAAGAAAAAAGTAGCATAAAAGATCCAATCACATTTTTTTATTCAGATTGAAAATACTGATCTTGATTTACATTTTGAAAGTAAGCTTATCAAGTATTAATTAAGCATCAACCACTTATAAACTGTTATTGAATCTTCAATAAATGCATTTTTCACTGAGGAAAAGTTGCTATTTCAAATCAAAACATCATCTGATCATACGAGGCTGTTTTCGATTTGGAAGTTTACATAAGAATTGGTGGGCTGTAACACTTGGAATTTAAATTGATTTGTTTTACTTTTTAGACGGGTTTTTTTTAGGCTGGTGTTGAATGGTGTTGATTTGGTTTGGTTAAGAGTGCAAAGTTTGTCATTGTTGCGTTTTCCTCAAGTGTTTTTATATTCACTAGCTTGTGTCGATTGGTTCCGATACGGTTTGCTAAGGGGTTACGGAGGAAGGTCACCCGTTTAAATGATGAAAGGGGTTTGACTTTCTGTGATATATTAATGGTTACCACGGTCACAACCATACCTGTTGTGAATGCTGTAAGTGACGTTGGTGGAGAATACGCTTAATGAGTTGTTTCAATATCACCAACACCAATATAAATGCCAGTGCGCATGTTACACCCAGTAATATCTTGTTCAATGTCGTCCATTCATCTAGCAATGCAAACAAAAGAAAAAGAATGGAAGAAGCCATTTGCTATAAATTAATACCCAAATATCAAATTCTAGTTTACTGGACATTTTAAGAATAAATTGTAAAACTGCTTTTTTCACAAGTTATCTTTTTAATACTACTTTTTTTTTCTTTGGCACTTTATTTTACTGGCGTTTCACCATTGACATTATTTATCTCCGACCTTTTTACTCTTTACAGTTTATCCTCAGACAGTTTATGGTGTATTTACCTTTGGTACCCAAATACCTTAACTTTTCATTGCCCTTTATATGCAAGAGTCAGTTTACCCCATTGATGGCAAAAAAAAAAATCACACATTTCTTACTTATTTATGTCTACGCGATTTGACTTACCAGAGAATTCATTTTCATGCGTAACTGTATCAGTCTCGTTTTCTGTTAAGAATGATGAAAAAGTCAACAGTAGCATTATATAGTTTAATTTAAGAAAAGCTTCTTTACTTATACAACCTAGTGTGATGGTTGTGAAACATGTAGGAACTAGATTTTTTTTTTTCAATTTTACCTCTGGCATTTTACCTGTGTATTATATGTCCTGTCACTCAAGTGTTCAGCTGCTTTCGTTAGCTTCCTATTGTTTCTTTGTCAGTGGTGTGCATATACCGTTCTACGGTAGTTACATGCAAACTAACGACTTGTTTTACTCACCTGAAAATTTACATCCAGGTGTAGGGCTAACTGTGTTAATCCCGTTGTCTGTTATAAGATTGTAAAAGGGTAAAAATGTAAATATGTATTTCACATTTAAAACTAAAATTGTTTGCACAATTCAGTCGACATCGCATTAAATGTCTGAAAAAATAAATTTTGATATTTTTCAGAAATTGTTTACTGACCTGTTTTACTATGTAAAATAATAAACAATACTAATATAGCAAACTCTATTTTGCAATTTTCTTCCAAAAAGGGAGGGGAGACATCAATAATTGTACCAGGAATTGAACCCTTTTAGTAAGAACCAATAATAGAAATTAAGACAGAAAGGAGTTTTTTTTTTTTCCTTTCTGTTCTATATAGCATTAAATAGCTATTGTTCCGAAATATTCGACTGCACAAGATTAATTCTAACATCGGAAATCTTAACAATGTAAGGAAAAATCATATTGTTACAAAGGATGGACTTATGTCCTGAACGTTTGTACAAAAAACTTGTCCACATGCATAGAATGTAATAATTATTGAAAGACACTGTATTCCATTACTTGCTCAGTGTGGCTTTGCTTAAAAAATAAAGGTTCAATACATCAAGAATTATAGAACATTCACGCTTAAATTCTTACTAACCGATACCAACAAATGGGATGCAGGATGGAACTGAATCGTTCCACACCGGATAAAAAGTAGATGTCCCCCATGCTGCTCCACACTGAAGTGCGTGACTTCCATTTATGATGTACCCCGGTGAACAGCTTGCATAGATAATCGTACCGAAATAGGTTTCATCAACGTTCCAGCTCCCATTTCGAATTGCCCCGGGCGGGTCGCAGAATCCCACAGAAGCTGCATTTATTTGCACGGATGTGTAAAATTAAAACGATACGACTGCATATATCAAACTAGAATATATATATATTAGAATTGTTGAGTACCTATGATTGCAACTGAAATAAAACTCTAGAAAGCCGTGGTGATCATATGTAAAGCTATTTTAACTACTTAAGTATTTTCATGCAATTCATTGTCATTCGTTTTGAAATTCACATCTATTAGAAGTGTAATAATTGTAACTGTCTTTTGTTGATAATTTGTGGTACTTGAAACTGTAACCATAGGCCTATCTGAATATCATTCGAATGAACTTAAATTATTAGGTTAAGAAGGATGTTATTCTGTAATTGAACAGCTGTCACATTTAATGATACCATATCAAGCGAAACCACTTATTTTACAAGGCAAGCTTTTGTTCGATTGTAACTTGAGCTAGGCGTCACCGTCAAATCTGATCTTGAACGT
>JZLH01S0531970.1:74720-92832 GCA_001188425.1 Eucidaris tribuloides
TTAAAATTATTTTGACAGCTATATAATCCATTACACTGTATTCCATTTTTTTAATGAACATCAAACCGTTAGCTGAATGAAGTCACACCATTATGTCCATACATAGTTATAAACAATGTGAAGGTGATCTAATGTACTTGTGTCCTGTTCAGTCAAAACTTGATACAAGCTATGAGGATTGCAATGCAGCCAACATATTTATCATATAGTAGTATGAGTGTGGTTGGTACACATATTGTGTTAAAGTAGCAAGATGTGATATCGGAGTTGTCGGAACAAATTGTGGCATTATTACCCCGAGGGTTTTTGTTTTCTCTTTAATGACATCAGTTTTTAATCTTTCAGAAATGGCAAGAGATGTACATGTAACCTCATTGTAACTGACGTATACTACTTTTGTATTCATCCGAAATGTATGTGACAGATATCAATACAAAATGATGTAAATACCTGTATGAACATGAAGTCATGAACAGGGGCATATCATACACTGAAAGAAACATTAGTACCCAAGTTTAAAATCTGCACTTCTGTAGTTTGAGCAAATTTTGATACTTGATTTGCATGGCATGCCCAAACAGTTTACAGCAAAATCAGTTTGCATTCATTGGTCTATGAAGAAAGTTGTTGCTGCAAGAAACGCTACAAATACTGTTTTCACACATTTTCTATTTTTTTCACATAATTCCTTTGAGGTACGGTATACCGGTAATGTCAATTTCAGAATAGAAGTTTAATTTCAACATCAGTAAAAAGGCGGAATTTGTCAAGGAACAAAACATCAGAAAATTAATGAATAAGAAAAGAAATACATAAGGGCCAAGTACCGTATAGTTTTGTTCATTCATATAGCCTTTCTATCGATCTTTCACAAGTATGGCATTGTAATGAAGTTATCGGATAACGACAGCAAAACATTAAAATTGTTTGTAGCGACATATTGTGATTTGTGAATAATCAGAGATATAAAAATACATGTCTGTAATAAATTCCACCGCTAGATGTCCTCCAGGACGTCTAGAATTTGATGGAACATGGGTACCAAAATGTGTAAAATACACAATTTGTGATATTAATTGTCGTGGTAATAGTGATGGGGTATTTAAACACATAAAAAGTAATGATATGATTAACATTATGTCATCTTGTAATGAAGTATACAAATCCCAAATATTACTGCAATCGCTTTACGAGGAGGAGGTACATGTATTATTACATCCTTTACAACAAAATGACATTAACCAACCTCTGCACTTTTGTCGGAAGAGGCCTGGAGTATTCTATTTTGGCCAAAACTTGCTGTTGGAAAATATATCAGTTTCCTATTATTGGGGTACTCTACCATGCATAATATGCCGCAAATGTGGCACCAACTCCATGAGCCATGCTTGTACAGCGGCAGATCTCCTCACCATCCATCTTGATACACAGGTCATCTGGACGGAAATGATGACTTATGATGACCAATGTTGGAGTCGGCCCCTCAGGTTCCTAGAAATTGTAAGAAATGCATGTATACCAAAATTATTTAGGTTTATATTTCCACCCAACACATATTACATTCAACATAAGACTGCAGTTATATTGCACTAATTTATGAACACTAAACCATGCATTTTTTTCTTTCAAAAAATTCGTCTGTAATCTAGTGTTTTCCCTGATAGGATAACAGGTAATGAAGTTCTCTGCACAGTGTGTTATCACTTACTACAATGACATGTATAGTGATATTCAGATTATGATGACGTGCCCACCCGGCAAGTCACAAATCATGCATACCGTGAAATTAATACACTCACATGTGACCTAAATCATACGTTTGCTGGTTATACATTGAAGACTGTTTTATAATCATACCCCTGGCAGCATTTGATTTTCTGTATAAAGTATGAGCCTCCAGTTGCTAAGAAAGATGTGGACCAGGACTACAAGCATACTCATGACCCAATACCGTGCCACTATGCAATTCAAATTTTGTACCCCATGTACTTTCATGCCACATTGCTTTGTGAAAAACAAATCCAATCTTTTCCTATCACTTGATGATGATCTGTATAATTCCCATGTGCTACCTAAAAAAATTCTCATACCCATCATCTGAATATTGATGCATACACATACATAGCTGCCTACACGTCTCAGTAGAATCAGTAATAGCACTGTTTCAAATGAGTAACACAGGTCAATTGTGCACAGAAATAGATTGTATTTTTCGTCAGCAAAAAATAGATAGTACAGGTATTCTTAAGTTCACATCAAGCTACAGCTGTGTAAGGGTTGAATTGGTAATTACTAACAACTTGCAGCTATTAATCCAATTCCAATATCGTGTGGTATAGAATACAGAGTAAAAATGTAAGATTTATTTTGTTGTGTAAAGTATGTGTCACTACTACTTACCTAATCAATCACATGATTATGTGCTGTCCTTTTCTCCGAAGAAGCAGAGGGAGCAGGAGACAGCAGGCTGTGACAGTGAGATCTGAAGCAAAACAAAACACACACACAAAATATAAGCAAAAGCATTGATTTGCATTTGTGTACATATAACATGGGAGGATAACGTGTACAATAAACAGTTCAGGCAATTTATTTGGCAAATCATAGTTATTCAGCCCCTCTCATGACTACAAAAGTAAGAATAAGATGAATATAGAGAGCTGGTCAAATGACTGCAGTCAGTACCTCCACAGTATACACACTCTTACCCAATTGAATTTTAGTTGAACAACCTCATGCATGCATGCATGTACCCAATCTGATCAGAAATTCTTAAAAGTGTAACAATACCCTGGATAATTATGTTTGCCTTACAAAATTGCAGAAATATTCGAAGAAAACAACACACCGGGACTATAGACAAGTTTCAAATCACCGCCGACAAAGACATTTATAACTCGCTCGGTCTCGCGCAATAACGAAAATAAAATGTTAATCGTGCTTATTCTTTTCATACAAGTAATAATAAATTGTTATATTTCACAATTAATACAAATACTCACTTTTAACACTCGTAAACTTTCCCGACGAAAGAATGAACGCATTAACCCAGGAACAGGAAAATGATCAACGTGCGTCCCAATGGATACAGGCCATTGCATGTAGAATGACCCCGTTCGTAACCGGCCGGATATGTGCTGGACTTGTGTAAATGGCCCTTCTGTTGTTCATTACGACGTCTCACAAATTTTAGCGCGAAAAAGAAGGCGCAGGCTGAAGCGGGCGGCCCATTTGGAAAGATAAGCATTGCCAATCTCTCTCTTCCAAATAAGGAATGTATCAAGCATGAGCATACATTTCATATAATACTGTAAATCCATTAAATACAAAGCAAGTATAATGTTAATATATTATTCTGTGTAGTAGGTTATTCTTTTTGAAGAAGAAGAATTTCCATTGACCGTAATCACTCGGTGGCCGATCAAACGTCGTGCTCGTTCGTTGATTGGTCAATCAGTGTGTGACGATCGTAAACATTAGTATTCTTTTCACAAAGTCGACTTAATTAAGGAGTCCAAACCCCAAAATAACAAAAATGATAATATGGTAAAATAATTGACATTACTTGCACTAAACCATGAAAGAAAACAATCATTTATGGCTGAAGCATAATGGAATCATGCAAATAATACATCACACAAGTACCCAATACTACACACAAATATCTCACCATACTTCGATAAAGACTACGATGGGGTGCAAATATGCACCCGACGACTCTGCACCCCTACGCGTGCAATGTGTGCACCGTACACCACATCCCGCTCTTTCAAAGGAGCTTATTAGCTCCCCTAGGCCAAATTCAGCAGGAAGAGCTTCTGTGCGCACCCCATCTACACTCCTAGTTCTTAGTGTGTATCTATCAGGCTCGGACGCGGGGTACAATGTCTTTACAAGGTGTACACCATTCGCGCGTGTATGGACTTTCAAAGTGGACCGTAAACAAGTAATTATCTGTCAATCTTGTGTCAATACCTTAAGCTAGTATCTCATATGTATTCAAGGGTACACACGCTGAACCAGGTATTCGAAAGTCTGAAAGTATACCCCTTTTTCCTGATTTTGGCGATTTTGATACCATTTTCACTGTAAGCGCGTACATCGCCCGACCGTGAAAAACAACCCCTTTTACGCGTTTTTTTTAACACGCGCATGGTGTACACTTTGTAGTGGCAGTCCCCCCCCCGGGGGGGGGGGGCTTGGAATTTATAGGTTACTAGCTATAACTATATTTGACCAACCATAACGAAAAATGAGGCTTACAATCAATGTATCTGGTATGTTCAGCTGCACGTTTTATACTGGATTGTTATGAACCATTTTCTATGTTGGGGTTGTCATATTTTTGTACCCCAAGGGAAACTGAACACGTCCGAATTCATGAGACCCTCTTGATGAACATTTAAATATGTATTTGAAATGGAAATAAAAACCAAAACCAAAACCAATTTTAGTTATGTCGCTTATCAAATGAATCCGAATATTAATTGTAAATAATAAAATGCTCCTCAAATAATACTGAAAGATAATATATTTTGATGTGACATTACGTACGGTGTTTTTGGAAATATTTTTTCCACTTTTGGGCTCACTTTGTTTAAGATTGCTCTCTTGAAAGCATAAACCGATAGCTGATCTCATAGATAATGCGTTCAAAGGAAACAGACTGTCCAGTCCCATCGTTTGAAAAAAACAGAGTCCTGCACGAAAAGATATTAAAAACGACGCAAATTGAATTTTCTAAAATTGAAAGTTGAATTCCGCCGAGATACTATGCAAATAGGGCGGGAAAATATGGAAATTGTTCTGTAAATTTGAAACAAGTTTGGTAAATATCCGTTCGTCCTTTCGCAAAAAGCTCACTTGAAAAATGCACCTGCCCTATCTTAGCCATATAGGGTTCGTGCCTAACATGTATCTTTCGTTGTATCCTCCTTAACTATTTGATTCTGTGGCCGGTAGCTCAGCATTTCGGCTCGCGAGTGCTGACCTAGTAACAATTTACGTCTGTCACGCCCGGTCAGTGGTAATAATAAAAGCATAAGTGGTCGACATTTTGTCAAGAATACGCGGGAACAGGACAAAAGGAGGACGCTGACTCAATTTTCAATTCCTTAGGGGATATCGCTGCTCATCCCGGCTCCTTAAGTGGAGGGATGTTCGTGATGTTTGCTCAGTAACGTGCCGTTTAAACATTCGGAGAAAATCGAAGAAACAAAAATCGTTGTATATTCCGTGAGACGTTGTAAGAGTGCAATTCTTTCCTGGTATCCAAAAAGATCTGCTGAGAAAGTTTATTCTAATCTTATTCTCATTTTCAGAAATACCAATGTATCCTGCCGGAAAATTGAGGCTGCACCTACTGCAAAAGAAATTTTTACACTTCAAAAATGTGTCAAAGATTAAAGAAAAAATACATGCTAAAGAAAAGAGAACTTACGATAGACACATAAAATGCATGAATAAAAAAATGAAAAGGGTCGTGAAACGTATGCAAAATTTAAAAAGTATGAGTAAGTCCCCTCCCCAATAGCATTAAAATGCATGCACCTCAAGCTACTCCAATAGTCTGATAAGTGGACCTCGAGGTACAGACGTTCACATTCTAGTAATAACGTGTCATCATTACACTATAAGAACTGTGTTTAACAGTAAATACCTTCCTAAACACATTTGTGCTATTCACTTCGTGTAAAATTTTTTAAGGCTAAAACGTTGTATGTCAAATCACTCAACATCGCTGTCCAATTTCTAAACACTTAGTGTCAATAATCTAAACATATTTTTTGAAATAAACGAACACCAATGAAAATCTTGTTTATGACTGTAGAAGAAACTGTTATCATAAATAATATTATTTGTCAATGCTCCTTTGTTCTATTTATTTAATTCGCATTGTTTTTTATTTATTTAAAAAGGAGGGAAAATATTATTAAGACTCCTAAATGCAATCGAACTGGCGAGTTAAATACATGAAGTATGCCTGCCATCAGTCTTGTAGTCGCAAATTGGCCAACGTCTGGCAAACCCTTCTACAGTAGTAGAAATTGGAACGAATTACTTCTACTAGAACTTCTATTTAGTTGTGAACATGCATTATCAAATTCTTAAAGATAGTTATACTACTGATGTCTTAAAATGACTCCATTTTATTCCAACTCTAGTAACCTTCCCATTATGTGTGTCAATTAAATACCAACTTTCTCCGGACTCCTTGCAGAAAACCATTGGGTCTAAAGTCTTCTACATGCAATGCACGCCTATCATGGGCATCTTGCATAAATAACCAACATCTTCACTTAAATCCGAAATCGGGCATTTGAAATACCGTCTACATAAGCGCTCAATTTTTCTCTCTGCTTTAAGCAATTTAAACGTGATAACATTCTTTGAAATTCATTTTATTTTTCACCTACCAAGATCTTTCTTTTCAAATTATTGCAATGTGTAGATTTGTGTCTGATCATCTTTTTCCGTCCATTTTTTTCGAACTTACATGCGCCTTATCGATCAATCGATCCGCGCTAGTGGCGCCTAGTTACCGTTGGATCGAGCCATATGCGTTAACACAAGACAAGACTATGATTAGCTGATATTCATCGCGCTCCGACGACTATATAGCACATTTTGACAAGGCAAAGTGGCCCCTTCGATCGGGCCGTGGGAGGCAGTTATAGGGCAGGGCACATGGCGCTTCAGAAACACTCTAGGAGACCCACACACTCGTAATGCCGACTGACCGTATTCTTAACCCCAACGGATCCACTAAACTGTCTTTTTAGGCCCTTGCAGAGTCGATCTAATACAGTCATTGACATTTTTCCAATCGACTGCAAGGTACAGGGCTTAGAATCCATGGTAACCGCTGTTAACCTTTATTTTTCCTAAAATTACCACTTTCCTTGGTTTATCCCAGGAGGGCAGTTTTTCTGAAGGTGACAAAGGTTGTCTGCATATCAGACAGACATGCAAGACCCATGTCTGACACCACTTACTGTGGAAAGAAAACGTCACTCTGCAAGCCAAACGAAACAATGCCACCTATCCGCCAAAAGGCCGTTATGACAATTAAAGTGCATGCCAAAATTTGTGTTTGTGCGGGAAATCCCTAAATTTCAGCTCTGAAAGACACGCAATAATCCATCAACTCCTGAAAGGGGGGATATTTTATGGAGACACTATTTGCTCATCCTTGTAAAATAAACGGGTATTTTCTTTCAGAAATATGACCTATTAACCAAAAATACCCTCCCACACATGTGTTTATGATTAGTAAGTAGAAGGACTTGAGAAACCTCGGCTGTTACATGTATGTTAGCTAAGTCTTTTTTCTCGAGTGATGCGTTTAAATGAGAATTGGAAGCGTCTTGATATTTACACTCTACACATTTATCACTCAATATACGATGTACGTGTGTGTGTGTGTGTGTGTGTGTGTGTGTGTGTGTGTGTGTGTGTGTGTGTGTGTAGTGTGTGTAGTGTGTGTGTGTGTGTTGTGTGTGTGTGAGTGTGTGTGTGTGTGTGTGTGTGTGTGTGTGTGTGTGTGTGTGTGTGTTTGTATGTGTTTGTGCGTTCAATCAAGTGACACCGTGTAATATTCATCTGTTAACTGCTCTGCTGCAGTGGTTTGCGTTTCTCATTTACTATTTTCAGCAAAATAAATTGTTAGTTTTCTATGTGCTAACGTGAAGGCAAAGCACTTTATACTGGAAAATCATCTTTTTCTTTGGGGGTGGGGAATAATTTGATGTGACTTACGTTCAAGGTCTTTGAAAATTAATTGTTTTTCGTATCACGATTCTGTTTTGTACACACTAATTAAAACCATGTGATGAAATACATCACCCTACAGATATGCATTGGTAGTGTTGTGTATGATATGTAACGTAAATGTAAAATACATAAAATACGGAAAGTCAAGTCTTTGATTTTGACTAAAGGGGCCTCCGGTACGTTTAGAAGATGTTTTCGCAATTTTACTAATGAGCAATGCCCGCTTATCTACAGTGATATAAATATTGTTGATTCTGTTGATGTCTACAGATTGAAAGCAATATCCGCTATAGAGTTTAAAGAGGCCACGCCCTACACTTTATTCCCCCCCCCAAAAAAAAAAACGAAACAAAAACAAAGCAAAGAAGAGTCATCCTCTTGATTTGACACCCCCCCCCCGTTTTATCTATTTTGCTCAATGAGACATGCCCAACACGGCCCCAGCACCCCCATCAACAAAAATACCAGATCCACCCTTAGTGATCTTTAAGTATTCCCGGGCGATAACACTTTTGGTGGGCGGGGGTGTGTGGACCTACTGTACAAGACGAGTAGTCATTCGTCTTACTAAGACGATAAGGTAACCTTGACATTTTGGATATAATGCATAGAAAATATGTTTTCCTAAAAAGAGTAATATAAGTCAATCTTATATAAAAGTTTCCTCTCCGATGCTATCTCATGTTTGAAGCACAAAATACATAGAAGGGCACCGATGCACTTTCCTTCTTATTATTGTTGCAGTGTTACGGTTTCCCAAGTTTTTCAAAACTTGCAATAATTTTGATAACGTAGATATCTTTCTTAACTGCAGACTAGACAAAAGTTTATTTCCATTATCCATACCAAACGGTAAAAAAATGTACAATGTGATCTTCAGTAGATGACGAAGAATGAAACATAATACGTGACGAACTACGTAACACAATACCTTAAAACGTTGAATCGTTACTAAAGAAAAGAAAATGCGCACTTTTATTCTCTATACGTGCATTTGTTACAAAACCCACATTGTTTCTGTGGGACCACTATGATGCATGCAAATAGTTTAGGAAACAGTTCGTCAAAATACTGCCCATTGCAGTTGTAAAGAAAAATGTCATCTGATATCAAACGTCAGCCTTAAAAGTCTCTTTTACAAAATCACATGGTCAACATCTGTCCGAAGAAAAAAAGGTCAAAACAATCATTGACATCCTTACGATAAATCAGATAAAAGAGGTATCTTTACGGTAAACGTTTTGAGTGCTCTTGCCCCTCATAAAATTTACCTTTAGCATTCATTCAAAGCTACTGAATCATAGTATATTTTACGACCTTCCTCGTTTATATTAATGTCCTTGTTTATCAAAATTTACCCGACAAGATCTGAAAGAGTATTTTATGGATGTGTGAAAGAGTCAAATGTAATGTCCGTATCCATTCGGTGACTGACAGCGTGTTTTACTGGATACCTTGCCCACTGCCGGTTGCTCGTCAAATTAGAATATCTACGCGTGCTATAGTATTCCTTCTCCGTCTAGGATTTGTACACTACAACCTGAGGTTGAAATGTGATAGGTGCCTTCCTCAGGTGGCTGATTGCTGAATAATAGAAGGAAAAAAAATCAATCAAGACCTTTGAATTAGCAAGGAACACAGACGAAGAGCGAAGGGATCCTTACGCAAACCACAGTGTGATTCTTCTCACCCAACGAGAACCTACGCGGCTAATGCATTTAACTTCTTGAATGAGCGATCGTTAATCCTGTGAAAAAAACGTCGCTCACGCGGTTGGTTAGGATGTCGTCTGCTAGCAGCTAATACCTCTTTCGCGCCAAAAATGCGTTTACCTTGAAGACATTGATAATGCGGTTTTTCTCATCACATTTTGATCAAAATGTGGAAGGCACTTTGTTTTAATTTTTTGACAAGCAATACTTCAGTAAAAGTCTTTTCTCGCTTCTGTATTATGATGTCCATCTGTGGGATTATAACACCTTGAAATGATATCGTGAGATTATATTCAGTCAACATTGTGATTTCCATAAGTGTATAATGCGATGTAAAACAACCTTGTCAAACATATGACTTAGTACAATCTTAAAGTACCTGGAATCTATACACGATATTAGAACTGGTGGAAGTTTATATTTAGAAATCATATATATTAAAGACATAGGCTGACATTGAAGAGTTTCAATCTAAAAAAAAATGTCTGTGATATCTGAGCTACATCTCAGTACACGTATAGATTTTCGTGTTTTTTTTAATCACTAAATCATCATTTTGAAATGCAATTTTTTCAGGGCTTTATTTTTAGACCTTATCAAAGGCACTTGGAGCATGGAGGATTATGTAGCTCAAATTTTTTAACTGTGGTAAATGCTTGCCAGTGGCTTTAAAACAATTCTGTAATTATTCCAACTCAATTCTACAGCTTTTGAAGTAGCTATATCGCGTATTGTTTCTTTCATTTTTTAACAGATTGTGACGTACACTAACAATGATGGAATCTCTGCATGATATACAATTTGGTTGAAGTTTAAATTCAGAAATCATTTTAAAAGAAATTGTGCAACTGGAATTTATTCAGTAGAGGGTGTAAATGTTAACCTTCCTTGTGAATTACCTACATTGAAGTGAGCGGAATGTGAAAGTTCTCGTTTGAATTGGTTTTCCCTCTTTTTTCCTTTTTCACAAACAACGTTCGGGCAAATACGAATGTTTTACTTTGTATTAGTATACAGTTCCCCCTCCCCCTCCTTCGCTCACCAAATTGCACTGTTACAAAGACATGAAATTAAGGTCATTGCTATAGCCTCTCGCTTGCACTGTTCTACATTCCATTTCTGGGTATTTACTGACGTAATCAAACAATAATCCACGTGCAAATAACGACACGCCCACTAGTGTGTAAACATCATGGGTAGTTAATAATTATACCAATTCCATGAAATTAAAACACAGTTACGCTCTACGTTCTGTCCACTGAGTCGACCAATCACATGACAATACCTACCGACAACCAACAGCAAACACAATACGCTGTATAAATAACGTCGGAAATAAAAAAAAAATGGGCTATAATAAAAATGGGCTTTATCTTTTTTGTCTGAAAAAAACATATATAGCATCTGATCTTTCGCTACCTTGTTAGCAGATTCCCCCTCATAAATACATATACATGCAATCACACATGCATTTAATTACACATAAGCACCCACGCTCGCGCACACACATACATACACACACACACACACACACACACACACACGCACAAGCGCACACACACACACACACACACACACACACACACACACACACACACACACACACACACACACACACACACACACACACACACACACACACACACACACACACACACACACACACACACACACACACACACACACACACACACACACACACACACACACACACACACACACACACACACACACACACACACACACACACTCATACACACACAATTTACCCACACTTAAGCAATGCGCCCACACATACTCTTTCTCATACAAACACACGCCCTTGCACACATACTCACACCCACACAAACATATACAAACATAAGCACCACAAAGCGGTCAATTCGATTGTTTCAGTGTCCGAGATATTTTGTAAACAGTCGAACACACATCAAGCGTAGGCGCTTACTTAAAACCAAATAAAACGATTTTTTCTACTTATAGGCCTATTGGAATTATGTCACATCATTCTTGATTTTGACGATTAATATATTTTAGTCCTAATTATTTAACGCTTTCTAGTTAAGAATCTTCATCTATTTCGTCTTTGATTTTTCCCGAGGATGTTGACGTATTTTGTGGCGCTGATCACCCTCCCCGGCGGGCGCGTTTCGACCTGTAAGGGGTGACCGAGCGGACGCACTTCCGACCAATTGCCATGCACACTCACGCCCAACCATCCCCCTAATCCATTTAGAAACCATGAAGAAGAGCCCACATAGCCTACAGATTTACGTTTATTTATTACCCTATCACGCGACGATCTTACGCATATCGGTCCTCAAAAGCGTGGGTTTTGGCGAGCCATACCATTATGATGGCGTTGTCTTGAGAATGAAAATTGTGACATCCTAAAATGAACTGGCATTCTGTATTGTTGATAAACTGTATGGGAAAATTACATTGATAACTTTTGTTAACTTATATCACTTTACATCCGTATTCCGTGTTTAATGTTGTACCAGAATTATTAAATGGGCAACAATTTATATTGGGCAGCCTGTAGTCACTCTATAATAGTGCGCATTTACGATTTTACGGTTTTAGAATTTAACTTCCCTTTTTAAAGTGTACTACTCACTCTTGGATTTTGAGAGTAAATTACTCAAAATTACTTATATTGGTTATATGAATAACCAAGTATTTACAATAGAAATGTTCTTTTACTTTAGCTGTCCGTCTATTCATGGGTTGCTTAGAACGGCGGCCCTCTGCGTCAAATGTGTAAAAAGTGTATTATATTGTAAAGGAAGTTATTGTATTTCGGTCATATGCTTTATATATATATATATATATATATATATCTGTCGTATCATTTTCTTTCATAAATGTATGATTTACTATGTATCGTGTTGAATGTTTTCTGAATATTTCTGTAAATTGAACTTACTTATGCTATATTTGTTATTGTTATGAGAGAAAATATGAAATGCTGAAAATAAACTTATTCAAACAAATCATGTATTTTTCCCTAAATTTGTCAAATTGCACGTGTATCTTAATCATACAACGGACATCAAACTGATGAAAAATCAAATGAGTGAACGTCGAATAAACAAACCATGTATTTTATCTTGTGTCATACAATGTTCATAAAGATTGCTTCTATCAATCAAGCATAATTATCTGCTAAGAGACAAAAATTAAGATAAAAATATATCAGTAATAGTTTTGAACTCACAGAATTTGCCAGAAAGAGATGATCCGTCTATACTAGCATACGTTGACGAAATAAAAACGCATATTTGATTCGGAATCATTTCAAACAATATCGGTACTATTGCAAATATTTAGCAAAGTCATTTTCTTTCTTTGCGGTTAAATTATTTTTCTAACCACGAATCAATTGGTAGATGCACTATCAAATCCATTTGTGGACATATACCTTTCGTCCAGGAATCGCATTCTACCAAAATCATTGCCCTAAATCATATTCTGTTTACGTCAATAGTAATAATCTTAGTCATGTGGATATAGCTTCCCCCTTTTTATCTATTTCAGAAATTTTTTCATGCTGAAGTCATATGTAGTTACAGGTGAATAACAGGAAACGGAATATAAATTCCCAGGTAAATGTTATTGTACGAAACGAAAGACCCCCCCCCCTCCTTTCCCCAACTTAGATTCTGAGATAATATGAACATTTGGAAAGCAATCTGTTATTGTGGGCCCATCTATGATACACCTAGGTTTCACTTCCCTCAAAGACCATTAACCCACTCAAAACCGTTGTATTGAAAGTCTATACTGTCCCCCTTGACAAAAGGGCATAACTGACATTTTGATGTTTTGGAGATATTGAGCAAAATGTAGTTTGTTCACAGCCTTAAAGCCCTATTCAGTGTCCTTTTAACAAGCGGATTTTGAAACAAAGGGACACTTCTAATTAATATATTTTTTTGTTTCTGCATGTTTAACATGATGTACTGAGTCCTCTACACTATATAACTCAATTTGGAAAAAACAAACGTCAGTCATGCCTTTTTGTCATGGGGGTCAGTATAGACTTTGCATGTTATGTTCTGAATGTAGTTTATAAAGGGTCACTCGAGCACTTTTAACAGTAAGGGCGGGATACTTTCAGGAACAAATTAAAGAAATAAGACATCCGGACATCCTTATATTAAGCATTGACTACTAGAAGTTTGGCTCATAAATCTATATTAATACGTATATTCTTTATGATAATACAGAAACCATTTGCGCATTCCGCTGCACCGTGCCTTTTATTACAGTTGCCATGTATTTGGCGTCTATTAAACGGTTGGGGGCGCCACATAATTCCCGTATAATGATTATTTTAATTGACTTGTTTGGTTGCTGCGTCCTTCTTTGTATTGTATTCATTTGTGTTATTGCAGGCTGTGCTGTATGTTTGTTTTTTTGCCAAGGTTCTCAGCGAAAATGTTTCTACGAGTCATTTCACCAATTGCACACGTGGAACAAAACTATTCTTCATTGGAATTCAACCAGGAAACAAACATACTTACGTTCCAATCCCATGTACGGATAAACTATTTTACCAAATCGAAATACTTTTAAAGGGAAGGAATCTCCTTTGCAGCCCTCCAGCAGCAATACAAAACACAAGCCACGCCCCTTTTTATGAAGTAATCACTAATTACCTAGAATTTGAAAAATGCACCAAACACATTGTTATTCTGCGTGAAGCTTACTGAAATGAGTTAATTCAGTAGTATTATTTCAGTATTCATGTATATTGGTCTGGGAATAATAATCTGAGACTTGTATTGGTCATGCTTATGAATACACAGCTGTAAATTTTAATGAATTTCTCATATCACACCTGATAAACACCAGTGCAGTGTAAGGACCTGAAAGTACACGAGGCATTTTGGTATATGTGGTACTTTAATTCAAACAATATCTAACGGTCACTACCGCATATAACTCCATCCTAACTGAGTTTCTATTTCGTATATGTTGCTAAAGGTTCTTACGTGTATTTTCTTCCACACACCAGTGTATTTACAAAAGGTTAATTTGTGCGTATGTAAAAATATCTTGGCCTATAACTTCACCTCACCACATAGGGGGCGTGCTCATATGAATAAATTGGTCAATAATAAATAGTGATCATTTACTGACTAGTAAAATTGGCCAGTGAACGATATACAGTCGACGTGAACGTAATGCGAGCATTTTAAGTTCCATCAAAATCGTATACCCATGATAAAGTTCAGCATGGTCAATAGAGAAGTCACAAAAATTAATGGTATTTAGAATTTTTCCAACCTCATTAACAGACTGAATTAAGACTGTACACCACCTAAATTACGGTCAATTAGCAGTAGATAACGTGCATCATAATGATGTATCTCGTATTGCTTGACATTAGATACAACTGGGATGACATTTCCATCCACTATATGGACTTCAAGATGAAATCCCAAATGGTTGAAATCGTATATTATTGAATGACCAGCTTCTCTAGCTATATTTTCTAGTCATATTTTCAAATCAGAATGACCATGAAAGTACATTCACCCTTGTACTGTAGGCCACCCCAGCCCGGAAATTGTTTGCACTAGAAATAAAGCGAATCGTGTTGTATATTTGAAAATTAAACAGACTGATAGTAAAGCATACCTTCTCCCTAGAAAAAAAGTAATTAATACCCACGATAACGTGTTCTTTATTTGTTACTGAAAATAATCGTTGTTGGAAATTAAAAGTATTTTTTTTTTTTTACGTAGGTGAGCTAATCTTATTTTAATTGAAATATCGAGAGTGAACCGTAATGCTCACTGTGATGTTGCTATGAAACCACATATCAACATGAAAACAGAACAATCCAGAAACAGTATTTAAAATGGTTTATGTCCTGCAGGAATTATTTAACAAATCTATGCTCAATCGTAATTTCCAGTATTACGTCACCCCCTTGTCATCCTGTACTACGTCCTTCCAACGTTTAACACATTAAATGCAACCCAAGCAGCACCCTTATGATGGCTGCATTTTCCTTCCACGAGGAAGCATTTTCGCCCCCGCTAAAAGAGGCAAAAGTTACTGGGTTTATTAATTTTTGTACCCAACTATTGCATGCCAAAGTAGATTTCTGCACCGTGAATGGTTGACTGTCAGAACCTTTAAGAGTACATAATAAGGGAGTCACTTTGAACTATGAAAATTGCAGCTACGTTTCTTGTCATGTAAACGCTCAAATGTTCAACATTCTGATCATGTGATTAGTTATGTATTTACTTTTATTCACATTATTAATTTATATTAACATATGACCACGATTATATATTCTAAAAAGAAATGTATAGCTATATACATGTATCTGTCTATCTATCTATCTACGTATATAAATATCTATCTATCTATCTATCTATCTATCTATCTATCTATCTATCTATCTATCTATCTATCTATTTATATATCTATCTTTCTATCCATCTATCTATCTTTCACTTTCTATAAATATATATAATTTACAAAGGTATGTTTGGGCAACACCACTTTGAATTCATTATAGTAAAATACTGGACCTTTTTCACATCATTATCATTATCACATATGCAATAAGCGGATAATACTGGTGCAACTGTGATGTATATCAACAACATATTGAAAATCTTAACTGGGACCTCTTTTATGATGTTCTATTGGGAATACCCTGGAGTTTAATTTATTAATGTCTATACAGCAACATACAATGCTCGTATGTGAAATTAAAATACAATTATACGTTAGATTAGTATCCAATGCCAAATAAAAAAAACGATAGGATATGATTTGGGATGGTTGCTACGGATAATAAAAACACAAACAAACATAGTAATCATTTAAACGTTATCTATTTTTTTGTTACTCGTCTGAATTGCAGGTGGTATCTATAGCGATCATACACACCGTAATAAATGGAGAAAACCATTGACCACACTCTGATAAATTTACATTCTTTCTGGGGGCATACAACTTTATCCCCATACACCCACCATTGGGCCGAGGTTTTGAGTTCCGTTTTTCATGGGGAAGTTAATAACGATTTTCTTTTCTATCCCTTATCACATCGCACTTTGGTATACACTTGCCAAATAGCCATTTTTGTAGATAGATACTCACTGAATTACATCTACTTTAGAATATTATATATGCCGAACACTCGATAATTTGAAAGACGATAGTTTACCAACCCAACGGTTATGCTGTTAAGGGGCTAACTGTCAAAATACCCTTATCTGCGTCTAGGCTATATTTTTAGACTAATTGCATTGTAATATCCGTATCGTCTACGTCTTATAATATAACGTACCTATTGCCATTCCTGAGTATAACAATAATTTACAATCAGCTTAAATGGGCCATTCATTTAAATGCCATCCTCCTTTTTATTAGTGTAAGCTGAGAAATTTGAAAATTTTATGTCTTATAACTTGTTTAAAAAGGAGGGTTCCTCGGAATCACTTCGTTCTAATAAGTAACCGGGTGCTTGCTTGTTATGATAAACGTTTGATCAGATATTTAGTCCATTAGATCGAAATTTTTCAAAGTACAATAGGCAAATGAGTACACAGACACTTTCTCCTCATGTTAAAGTAGAACAAATACATTATGTTGGTTCATATGAATGTTGCATCCCAACGGGAATTATTTGAATCTATGGCGGGATTAGAGCAGGTCATTACTTTGGAATAGAACTACTCTAGAATCAAGTACGATATTCATGGCTTCTGCTCGCTTCATCTCTTGGTCAGTTGTTTATTACCTTTTCAACAATCACCGTCAGAACTTATTGTGACAGGTGAATTTGTTGTGTAGCTTTGCATGGAATCAATTTCTATCAGGGCACCGGATTAATTCACTCCTGGTAAATGAATGCTTGTTTCTCTACAAGTTAACAAATTGAAGACAAATCCTTCCACCCAGGAGATACACTCCAGCTGATGTATACGCATTGGTATAAGTTCAACTTGTTTGGTTCTTGGGGCATGTTTTACGTCTCCCAATCATGTCAATGCCCTTTGAATTTGTCTTCACATGTATTACACTGCAAAAACTGGGGTGTTAAATTTAACACCCATGGTGTTACACTATATAGATACCAGACGTGGTGTAAAATTTTAACACCACGGGTGTCATTTTAACACCAAACGAATTATCTCAAACACCAAGAGCATTGGCTTTAACACCAAGGGTGTTGAAAAATTAACATTTTTCCGGTATTCAGATTGTGCAGCACCCTTGGTGTTAGGTTTAACACCCCAGTTTTACAGTATATAATTACAGATAAAGTTAATGGATACCTCATTTATTTTCAGTTCTCTTGCGTCCTTGCGTACTTTTTTTCAATTTTAAGATCAAATACCTTTTATCTTCGTCTGAATTTCTTTAATTGTATCAATTTTTATTTATCACATTACCGGACAGGAAACTGATATATAACATTCACGTAATTTCTGATCATTACAGGCTACGTTTCATGTATGTGTAACGCCAATAATCGAATATTGGTGAATAATTGGCGAATATTGGCGAATATTATCCAAATAATGTCAATTGCGATATCCTTCTTTTGTGTGGAAGTACATTACGAGAAGATTTATTAAATTTTCGAG
>JZLH01S0531981.1:0-12067 GCA_001188425.1 Eucidaris tribuloides
CGGCCTATCTGGCCCCGGAGCGGGTGGTGTTGTTGTTGAGAGAGATTTAAATGTAAACTTACGTCAGCACGCAGTAAATAACTGTTCGTAGTATTTGACCTCCTTTCACTCTCCCTTCATTGTCTTTAGTAGCATTTGTCTGTTAGTCGCGTTACTCATACCTGAATATTCATAGTTAGTTAATCTGTGTCACGTGACTACTTCAAATCTGGCCAATTCCCCATGCATGTCCCTTCAACTGCAATATTCTTCTCCCGTTGCAGTGATTCAAATTCCTGTACGAGTCTTCTCGTTTCAGAGTCAATTCCTCAATTTACATAGAGTATACTTTATTTTCTCTTATCGTTAAAGGATAAACATTTGTTCCAGTTCTAAAAATGCTGAACGCTATTATGTGTCTGGCCTGCTATCTGGAAACCGTCCATTGATTAATTCTCAAAACGAAGACCCAGAAAAAATTGTGACAGAAACTCACCTCAGCTGGCTTTGAAAAAGGAAGAATCTGATTGACGTAACCCACTCAACAATCCATGTTTTCCCCCATACACTGTCATTCTAATTCTTAATAGAATAAATTTCCAAGGGTAAATGTAAATAAACAGGCTCAATTAACGTACATTGGCTCCTGCTAATATAAAAAAAACTACATACAAAAACAGTAACCCTTATACTGCAGAAATAGACCACACAGGAAATACCGTGTGAACTTCTCTATTGCTTTTCTAGAACAATTAAGAAACAGTGAACGAAAACATTTAATCATCACACTATTACTTCAGACGACAGAAAATTAGCCGAAGATTACCCAAATCACCACATACTAAAACAGACTTAGGCCGTTACGTAGATTTTTTCCGGAGCTGGGGCCGGGGCGGTAATATTATCTACAACTCGTGCGTGAAAAAACGCAAGTGATCGGCGCGAACGTGCGATGGTGGGAGGCGGTGTCCCCTCCCACACCAGGTGGTCATTTTGCATTTTCGGAATTACGCCGAGCACTCCGGTGAACTAATTGGGGTATTTTTTTAAAATCTAAATGACGCAATCTAACGATATGAGAAAAAAGGTTTTCGTATATATTGGCCTGGAGAGTGTTACATCCAATGAAGCTGAACCATGTCTTGTTAGCTGATCGATCATGTGTATACAGACCGAGAACCAGATACAGGCTGCTTGCGTCACAGACATCTTACAAACGTGCGCCGCTTTTCCAAAGCAGTTTACGCAATTTTAGAATAATTGAGTTCGTTATTAATCTCTAAGTAATCTTATTAAAGACATTAGTTAACATTGTGAGCACATTGCTTATAATAATAATTCAAGTCAGATGGATATGTAGGCACTATGTGAATAACTTGTATACGTACCATAAATACTCAGAAACCGGCCAAAAAACTTTCGCAACAAAAACTATATAGATAGTCACAAACATAGATTTATATTTATTATTATAGTAGCTATAAAAAACTGAAAATGACAGTGTATGGAAGAAGACATACATTGTGAATGTGTGCATACTCAATATATAGCAAACGGCCACTAGCAAATGTAAGAAGCAATTGCTCGCCGGAACAATTGTCACGGAGCAATTTGTCGCCGGAGCTATTCGTCGCCGAGCGATATGTCGCCGGAGCACTATGTACCGTAGCAAATGTCGTAAACCTTTGGAGCAAATGCTCGTATGGAGCAATTTTGGCCACCTTGGGAGCAATTGTCGTTGGAGCATATGTCACCGTAGCAAATGTCGTAACTTTTGGAGCAAATGTCTGTAGGAGCCAATTTTTGGCACCTTGGGAGCAATTCGTCGGTTAGGCAATGCTCGCCGCGAGATTTTATCGCACCAAAGGAACTGTTGTCGCCGAGATATCTGTCGCTCAGCAAAAGGTCGCCGGAGCAGTTTTGTCGCCGAGCAAATGTCGCCTAAGCATTGTTTCGCACCTTAGGAACATATTGTCGCCGCGAGCAAATGTCGCTCAGCAAATTGTTCCGGAGCAAAATGTCGTCGGAGCAATTTTCGCTGTGAGCATTTTATCGCACCTTCGGAGCAATTGTCACCGGAGCATTTGTCGCCGCGAGCATTTGTCGTCGCAGCAAAATGTCCGCGGAAGCATTTGTCTCGACGCGCGCAAATGTCGCGGAGCATTCTCCCTGTCGCGGATGCAA
Source organism: Eucidaris tribuloides (assembly GCA_001188425.1). NCBI lineage: Eukaryota > Metazoa > Echinodermata > Echinoidea > Cidaroida > Cidaridae > Eucidaris > Eucidaris tribuloides. The sequence continues at coordinate 2,164 of JZLH01S0531981.1, forward strand.
ATGTCGCGTGAGCATTGTCGATCTTTTTCGGGCAGCAATGTCGTCGGCTCGGCATTTGTCGCGGCACTCATGTCACTGAACACAACGAAACTACACTATCGATAACGGAATTTCTTTCATTCTCTCAGCCTAACATTCTGTTCAAAAGTCTCATTTTTGTATACAACTTTCCTGAATCTCATCAATGATAGACTCGGAGTAGAAGAGACTGCAGAAGTTCATTGCTGTCAACGACGACCTATATAGTATATACCAAACCACTTCTAACAATACAAAGGCATCATTACCTGCAAAGACATTAAATCTAACGTCTCTAATTCCTATGGATATTAGAACTATTTTGCTGGGTTAATCGCAAAGCGGATCTAACATGCAGTCTGAAATGCAGTTTCTGTACTTCAGCCACATGTGATAGCCTTTCGGTGCCATTCCGCTATCACCAATGACATATACGATGTACCAAAAAAACCAAGATCTGCCTTCTCCTTTTTTTCAAACATACTGTATCAACTTCTTACCCGTAACGATTTCTCGAGCAAAATATTTGCCAGGAGCGGCTCTGCATCAGCTAAACTTCTGTGGAAAAAATGTAATGATCCTTCAATTGTCACTTTTCAAAAGTCACAGGAATTCATTTCTCAATGCCACATCATCCATTTGTTTTGGTTCCCTTCTTCTCTGCGCGCACTGCATTGAATTTATTTTCTAGCGAGATACAAGAAAAAAAAACATTTTTTTTTATCGGAATTGCCCGAGATATCTTTCCAAAATTTAAAAGGTGATCTAAAACAGATTCTCCTCATCAACACCGCCCACCTCTCCCTCACTGATTTTGCTCTTTAAATCCCGCTCACGATTTTTTGTCTTTTGTTTTTCCAAAATTGTTGCGCCGTACTAGTAGGTGTTTTGGCTTGCGCGTTGGCAGAGAAAACAAATATTGGCAGCGCAAAGATTGTTGTGGGTCGTTGCCTCTTTGCCTACCCCCCCCACCTTCCCCCTCGCTTTGTCGCATATGTTTGCGCTTGCGTGCAGGGAAAACATTTAAGTTATAGTGTACCCTGAATATTTGAGACGATTTCCGCCCAACGATAGATGGTAAACGTTATTCCTAACTATTCGTTTGTCAAAACCCATACTCCCTAAATACCCCTCTGAATTTTGAAAATGACATTTTTTACTGGATGAATTCGTATGACTGCATGGATCAATGATGACGCCATGGATCAATCGTCTGTCCCAGAAGTTAGTCGAATGCCACTCCTGCCAAAATTATTCTTGAACTCAAAACCATTTCGTTAAATGGTTACCGTATTTGGAAGGAGGCGGGGCTTACTATTTGTGTGTGTGTTTATATAAGATGCAAATATAAACAAAAGCCAGACCCAGAAGGCTCAATCAAAATGGTTTAGCCAAACTCGACAAAGTTTATCGAATCGGGGCGGGACGGCGGATGTGGTGGAGGGGACGTTCTGGGCACATGGCTTCTTTTTACTGCGACAGCCAAGTACGAGAACAAACTTGGTCTTTTCGCATCACGTGAAACTTGCCATTCGATAACAAACCGTAGTGTAGGCTGACTCGATAGTAGGAAATGGTTCAACAGTTATGCAAATCGATCTTAACCCGTGCACGTGCGATGCTGCCACACATGAACCTCTTTTATTGGCGGGTCGTTTTGAAAGCGCTAGTGATCTGAGGATCTGCTACTGGTACAACATTACACAGAATACACTATGATACTGTGAGTATCCATTCTGTCAGTTGTATTTTGGTCTCAAAAGTCAGATTTTGAACTGAACTCCTGGCAGTGCGTACGTGGGTCAGCTCATTTGGGGGGGGCGGGCCACCCATTCGCTCAGCCGAAATTGCATTTTGAGATGGTGGATTTTAGCCTGCGGAACGCTAAGCGTGCGATAGCGGCGCGTTGATAGGGTACCCCTGTCATTTTTTTTGCTATTTTTGCCGTTAAAATGTATTCAAAAAAAATCGCCGTGATTAACTATAGGCTTATTTTATAGTGATATGTGTTGTATGTATGTCATTAGTGGTGAAAAGGCAATTCCGCGAGCGAGCGATATATGCGAGCGAGCGGTTTGGAACCCTTCGGAAATTCTCTGCGGACCCCTGCGTTTTGCCATGCCCCTCGCCCGCTCCCTTTTCCACGCCGGGGTGTTCCGTGCACCCCGGCCTCGCCCGGGCCGGGCTGTCCTCCTCCTGGGCTGGGTTCCGGCGCCCCCCGTGCTTCGCCTTCCACCGTGGGGTCCCGTCCCGGCTCGGAGTCCCGCGCTCCTGCCGCTCCCGGCCTCCGCCGTTTCTGTCCTTCGTGGTCCCCGGGCCACTTTCCGCGCGCGCCGCGTGCGCGCCTGCGCAGCGTGTTTGGACCCTTTGCCCTTCCCCGCGCCCCTGCGTTTTCCCGTCGCCCTTTCGCCCGCGCCGGGGGTGCGTCCTCCGTGCCCTCCCTGGTGCCGCGGGGCCGGCTTGCCCCTCCTCGCGGCTGCGCTATACACAACAGAAACGTATCAAAATCAAAATTAAAGTCTCAGGAGAAAAAGGTACAACAAGTCTCGAAATTGAGAGAAACAACAGCAACACAAGAAAACCGAGGGGATTTCAGCCCAAAACCTGCAACAGCTCCCAAGGAACCATTAATAGCTCAGATATCTATATCCGAGCTACTGAATCTGTCACTTCTGCACCCCCACGCTTTTTCTTTTATGACCCTGACGCCCAGATACACACCAAAATACACAAACAATACACCATCACAACAACCCAACTATTTACTGACATAAATGAATACACCACTTACCATTCCCCAAAGAGTAATGACAAATTTTAACGTCCCTGTCAGGTACTGCCAAATGCTAAGATCGCCGAAAAGTCCTTTTATCCCCCAACGTAAAAAAAGAAAGTAAGAAAATAATATTATTATGTTAACTGGTCAGGGGGCGAGAAAACCACCCATAAGAGCTTAGAAGCTCGAAGCAAAAATAGAGTATAACAGTCGGTTTAATAATAAAGACATTATAAAAAAATGATAAATAACAATAATATAATAACACTTAATAATATATTACAATATATATATTTACGACAATTATAAAAAATAATAAAAAACCAAACCTGACTTACGAAACAATATACTTAAAAAAAAGAAAAGACATAATACAACAAATAGGATACTCTAAATATATATAAAATAGTTAAAAAATAAATAAGAAAAAAGAAACATAAGACATAAAAGAAAAATAAGAAAAAAAAGATAAAACATTATACAAAACATAAAGAGCAAAAAGATAACATAAGAACAAGAGGACAAGTACAGAAAGAAGAACAAAGAGAACCCCCAATGAAGCCTCATGAGATTCTCGCGACCAGTATTATAAGGGCTATTTTGGATACTCACAATGTTTCTGTGAAATTTAAGGAGCACCACCCAACACCTAACTTCAAGCCCGCTACCCACCCTCACACACAAACCGTCCGACCTACGCACTACGTACTCCTTTTGACGACCCCTCTAATCCCACACCCACCCCGGTGTACCGTCCTCAGTACATCTCAGAAACTCAACCTCTCATCCACCCTGCCGCTGCTCGCACACCGACAACACACGTTATGGCACACCACCCGTGTTCTAGTCCAGCGTAACTCCTCACACACACCTCGCTCATCACACAGCATCCCCATGAATTTCACGGTGCGTCCCTAGCCGCGCATACAACACAGCCCTGCCCGCAACCTCGCCCACACCTTTCCTCACACAGCCCCGACATGCAATCAGCCCGTACACACGCAACAAGCCCCCGTCGCCTGCCACGCTGCAGGGATGAATTTTCGGAGCGAAAATCTCGCACAAAATTCGTTCCTTGATCTCTGATAGGTGATCGCAAATACTTGCCCGCGCTATCACCTGGTCCAATAATAGCAAGCAATTCTACCGGCGACCAGATTATTGCAAGCGGAAAAGATTCCGCCGGGAGGGGGGAGGGAATATTCTCAGTCTAACACGCGATGAATATATAGCGGAACGCTCCTCCCTGAATATCCACACTTGATGCACAAACCTATACTACCACTTTCAATAGGTTCAAAAGGACGTGTTTACTCTCAAAAATCAATATTAAATTTGCTTCAGTCGACTTTGCGCCTGCATGTTACATCCAGCGGGTTTAAGATTTCATGACTAGAATCAGAACCAGAACAAATACAATAAAATAACATTTGCAAGTAAAGGTTAAAACAACCGAGCTTGCTGAATGTTCATTCAGAAGTGCACATAAGCCACAAATTTCTGAGTTCGCCTCAGTTTTTCTCTTTCTTTTTCTTCCTTTTCTTTTTTTCCTTCTTTTTTTCTTCGTAGCATGGCCGATGGCGGAGGCGGCGGCACGTGCCCCGTAGTTACTGCACTGGTGACACTGAATTCAAAAGGTGTGCCCCGTGGTTGATGAGTCTGGAGAGGAATTTCTTCGCAAAATTGTTTGATTTTGATAAGTGTCATTTGTAATATCTTGCTCAGACTATCGCTGGTGTCAAAGTTAAAGTTACAGCGGTAATCCTGCGACGAGCGGTTTTGAAAGCGAAGATAATTCCATTTAGAAGAGAAAAGAAGAATTCCTGTATTTTCGAGACATGTCAACGATTATAATACAAAGCAATCCTCAACGGTAGAAATATACTCGATCAAAGATTTTGAGAACACGATTATTCAGATTCGATGAAACGGCCTGCGAAGAGCCATTGCACAAACCTTTATGAGATTAAGGCAGTTCGTTTAAAGCAGTTTTATAATAAATTTAAAATAGTTACCCCTAGTAGTCTATTTCAAAATTGATTTCAGATCACTTTCTAATCTCTGGCGCATTCATTCCACGTTTTCTTTTTCTTTTCCTTCCTTTCCCTTTTTCTTTTCGTTTTTTTTTTTTTTTTTTTATGGCCGGCCCGATATGGGGGGGGGGGGGGCACGTGCCCCCCCACGTGCCCCTCCCCCCGTAGTTACGCCACTGTAACTCGGGGTAGAAGAGGGGTATACAAGAGATCATACAGCATGGCTGTTCCATTTTGTAACGACGATATACTCGGAAATACAAAAATTGAAATATAAGCAATAACAAGTTCCGTACGTAAGACCATTGACGTTTATTTAAAAAATATTTTGGCAGATTGTCGCTCTACGGTAATCTAATATTAATTTTCTTTATTTCAACCAACCGTTATCCTACTGCTGTTCATTTATGACAAGGTTCAAGATTTAACCACCACTTCACTGACAAAAGTGTGTAAAAAATATTAAAGTGGGAATATTACTTTTTAGAGAATAAATATATGACTTCATGGGGGTAAAAGTGTCTGAATTTTCAGTTTTTTCAACCTTAAACCCTGTATCTTTCACTTTTTTTTAATTCAGATTTTTGGCCAAAAAAAGCTGTTCTGGGGTGACAAAATTTTTACCACCTACTTTGAAAAGGTCGTAGTATCCACAAAATTGGACAATATTCCTTGTTTTTGTTTAAATTCAGTATTTCATAGTAAATTCTTTCCAGTGAAACTGTATTTGCTTCAGTTTACTGCATACCTTGCATATGGTAACCAACAGAAATTGCCTTTTGCCGTGGCAAACTACTCCAAAAATGCCCTTTTCAGAGTGATGCATATACTTTGAACCACCAAGGGCTGAATTTTCCCCTCATGTTATGCAGAATCTAATCCCGTCACCGTTTATTTTTCAAAATATGACTGTAGAATGGTGTTTGGCTTGCTGTTTGGCAGAGAAAACAAATGTCGGCTGGCAAAATTGTTTTTGGCGTCGTCGGCTCTTGCGCTATTTTGCAGGCACAAACTTTTGTCCGTCGTGCTACGCCAATCAGGTTCTGAACAATCTGTGCTGCAGACTACTTCTTCCGTAGGCCCTGTGTATAGTCAAGCTCTGACCAACAAGATTAGTCTTGGCTCAAGGCGCTGTGAAATTGTAGTGCCAAAATATAGTCTGTGCCTGCAGACCTACTCTTGCCCTGCCCCCCCCCCCTTAGTTTGAAGGCTGTGCTGTGCTGCAGACTAGTACTTCCATATAGGCCCTGTATTTTAGCTTTACTGTGCAGTGGCATAAGCTAGCCAACAAGATAGGTCTTGGCTCAAGGCGCTGTGAAATTGTAGTTCCAAAATAAAGTCTGTGCCTGCAGACTAGCCCCCCCCCCGGCCCCCTTGCCGGATGGTGTTTAGCTTGCTGTTTGGCAGGGAAAACATTTTTGGCTGGCAAAAGTGATGGTGTCCCCCGCATGATTTGAGACCGATTTCCGCCCATCCAAACGATAGATGGTAAACACATTCCTAAACCGTATTCACTTATATTCATTCAACAGAACAGAATTTGTCAAAACCCAGTAATCCCCAAAATGACCCCTCAGAATTTTGAAAAGTAACATTTTTACCTGTGATAGGAACTCACTCTTGCATGACTGCATGGACCAACCGCTTGTCCCACAGAAGTTAGTCAATGAGTGCACAAACACTCCTGCCAAATTATTTTGCTCAAAACCATTTCGTTAATGTTACAGTATTTTGAAAGGGGGTTTACTATTTGTGTTGTGTTTATATAAGATGTACATATAAACAACAGCCAACCAAAACACCAAAGAGCCAGAGGTTCAGTCAAATAGCAACTCAGCAAAGCTGTCGTTATCCAGTCGTGGGGGTTGGGTGGGGTGGTGGGTAAGATGCTCTGTGTACAGTGCGACAGATAAGTACGAGAACAGCATTGTCTTCGGATCACCTGAAACTTGCCGATCGACTACAACAACTTAGTGTAAGCTTGAATCGATATGTCCTAGGAGACGGTCCACAAATGTGCACATCGATCTCCCCCGCATAGTCATGTGAAACTGCACCATGAATTTATATTTGTCGGTGGGTTATGAATAGTGATCTGAGGATGTGCTACTGGTACAAGAAATACACTATGATAACGGGAATTTCTTTCCATTCTCTCAACTACCATTTTCTTCAAAGTTTCAGTTTTTGAATACAATTTCTGAATGTTATGATAGACTCGGAGTGAAAGAGATGCATGAAAGTTTCATTTTGTAACGACGATATAGTCAAATATACAAAAATGTAATGCTGCAGTATCACAAGTGATTCTCATCATTGGTAACAAATATCTGCATTACTGCAGTGAAAAAATATTTTGGCAGGTTATCGCAATACGGTAACCTAATATGAGGTTATGATCTGTAAAAGATGAATATTTGTGTTTCGAGCCAGATGTGATAGCTTTTTGACTACAGACGTAACTAAGCGATGACATAAAAGCAAATAAATTAGAAGAAACTACCTTCCCCCTACTTTCAAAATGTGCGTAACTTTTTAATGTAACGAGTTCATGCGAAATAATTTGCCAGGAGGGTTTTGCACTCTTAGCCTAACTTCTCTAAGAAAATGTGATTGATCCTTCAATTGTCACTTTTCAAAAGTCACATGAATCATTTTCTCACATATTTCATATGTGAATATGTGAATTATTATTTCATTATATTTTTCACATATCCATTTGTTTGCGCTCCTTTCTCTCCGCGCGCGCTGCATTGAATTTATTCCGGAACTGAAGGAGATTACAAGAAAAAAAATTTCGACTTTTTTTTTTTTTTTTTTTTTTTTTAATGGTTTGCCAAGTATATCTTCCAAATGCATTAAGATGTTTGATCTGATATGTCCAGTTCAAAATGGGTTGTAACTTCCACAAATTGCAAGAATTGATTTCACTGCAGTGCATTTCAGTGAGGTCCACTGAATACCAATAACTAAAAGTCTCAAAAAATCGTAGCAATGGGAAAGTGATCTAATTTGCATAATATGTAAATTACTTTTCAATGTACTAGAAATTAACATTTTCACCAAATTTTGCAGGGCTTAAAGGAAGATTAAAAGAAATTTAACTGTCAAGACAGATGTCTTATAGTCCGGGAACATGATAAGCATATTTCTAAAAAAAAATATAACATAAACCAGCATAATAGCAATAATCGCTAATACATATATTAAAATATGTAAAAATGTCGTTTAATTTGAATCCAGAAAGCCAGAAAAACATGAAAAATACAATTTTCCAGGGTTGTCTATGGCGAGGAATCCATTCATGACGCCAATTTTTACTTTGAGTAACACAAGTTTCTTAAATAGCATAATTAGCATAATCTTTATTAGCCTAATTAGCATAATCAGCTAATTGGCATACTATGTAATATGTTGCTAAACTTCATGCCGGAAGCCCGAAAACAAGAATAACACGACTTTTTGATGGTTTTATAGGATAATCCATTCATGACGCCAAATTTTATTTTTGAGTTTCTTAAAGAGTTTCTAAAAGAGCGTAATTAGCATAATGAGCTAATTTGCATGTACACAATAAATCTGTAGATGGTTTAAAAAAACACATGTAAATGGCCTGGAAAGGTTTTTAGGTACAAGCTTTTTTGTTGATTCGTGTTTAAGAAGTGTATTGCGGTATACTTAACATAGTTTCTACCTTGGCAACCTTGATTAATTATCTTCATTACCCTTATTAGCATAATCAGCTAATTAGCATAATATGAAAGATACTGCTATAAGCTTAATACCGGAAGCTCGAAAACAAGGAGAACAAATTTTTCGAGGGATTTCTAGGACGAGGAATTTATTTATGATGCCTGTTTTTATTTTTGAGTAATGCAAGTCTCTTAAATAGCATAATTAGCATAATGAGCTAATTTGCATACATACAATAATTCAGTAGCTGGTATACATAAAACATGTACATGACTTGGAAAAGTTGCTAAGTGCAAGTTTTATTTTGTTGATTCGTGTTTAAAATGGGTATTTGGAGTAAATTCAGTTTGGTTGACACTTTGGCAAACTTGTATAATTATCTTTATTCGCCTAATTAGCAAAATGAGCTTATTTGCATGCATACAATAATTCAGTAGCTGGTATACATAAAACTGACATGTACATGACCTGGAAAAGTTGCTAAGTGCAAGTTTTATTTTGTCGATTCGTGTTTAAAATGGGTATTTGGAGTAAATTCAGTTTGGTTGACACTTTGGCAAACTTGTATAATTATCTTTATTCGCCTAATTAGCAAAATGAGCTAATTTGCATACATACAGTAATTCAGTAGCTGGTAACATAAACCATGTACATGACCTGGAAAAGTGTGAAGTACATGTTTTATTTTGTTGATTCGTGGTTAAAATGGGTATTTCGAGTATTCAGTTTGGTTGACACTTTGGCAAACTTGTATAATTATCTTTATTAGCCTAATTAGCATAATCAGCTCATTAGCATACTTTGTAATATGTTGCTAAACTTAATACCGGAAGCCCGAAAACAAGGAAAACAAAACTTTTAGATGGTTTTATAGGATAATGAAGTCATTCACGACGCCAGTTTTTATATTTTGAGTGACGCAAGTTTCTTATTGAGCATAATTAGCATAATAAGCTAATTTGCATACACACAATAATTCAGTAGATGGCAACATAAACCATGCACATGTCCTCGAAACACCGTTAAAGGCAATTTTTTTTTGGTCAATTCGTTTTTAAGATGGGTATTAGGAAGATTTGGTTGCCACCTTGGCAAACTTGCTCAATTATCTTGATTAGCCTAATTACCTTAATCAGCTAATTAGCATCATATGTAATATGTTGCTAAACTTAATGCAGAAATCCTGAAAATAATGATAACACAACTTTTCAAAGGTTTTCTAGGACGGGGAATCCATTTATGACGCCAATTTTATTTTCCATTAATTCACGTTTCTTAAAGAGTATAATTAGCACAATTATCTAATTAGTATACTTACAATAATTCTGTAGATGGTAACATAAACCATGTACATGTTTTGGAAGAGTTGTTGAGTACAATTTTT
>JZLH01S0531981.1:18009-28727 GCA_001188425.1 Eucidaris tribuloides
AACAAGTGTTTGTAATTTCCAAAGCACGAACTTTGACAAACTAAACTCAGGCACGCATGTTACTGTACTTATTAGCTACCTTTCGTGAGAAATTTAGAGGTAGGCATCACTTCACGCTTCAGTGAACATGATTTCAAGGCAAAATGGTCACTTTTTAAAGTTCACATGCCTAATTTCATAACTTTGAGTTAACGATACACAGACAAATTTAACATTTCTGCCACATCAGGGCATGCAAGGTGCTTTTCAGGTAGGGTGAATAGTGATCGGAGGATCTGCTATTGGTACAAAAAATACAATATGATACTGGAAATTTATTTTGCTCAAAACCATTTCGTTAAATGTTACGGGATGTTGAAGGAGGGGGCTTACTATATATTTTGTGTTGTGTTTATATAAGATGTAAATATAACATCCAACCAAAACACCAAAGAGCAAGAAGGTCAATCAAATGGTTTATAGCAACTCGACAAAATTATCACCATCGGAGGGGAGGGGGAGGGGGAGGACGTTCTGCGCACATGGCCAGGCGCGGTTCTAGAGCAAAAAAAATAGGGGGGCTACAGAGGGGCTTGACGGAAACATGCGAGGGATCGAAGCGACCGAGCGGGGGGAGGATGTGGGAGGAATTTTTTATTTTTTTTTGAAAATACACATACAAAAGACGTGATTCTGGGCATGGTAAATTAATATTTAAAAGGAATATTTTATTAATATCAAATGGTTTATTTTTTTATTTTTTAGTCTGAAAACACTTAAGATTGACGATATACACAAATATCAAACTGCTATTTTTATGTTTACGTATACACATAATTTACTTCCCTTCTTCCACAACGCATTTTCTCTTAACACGGATGTTCATGCCTACCCCCGGGGGGATCAGTCAAACATAATGCTGTACACATGCGTGACCAAATTATTTCCAGACACCCCCTAAACAAGTTGTTCTCTGTGTTCAAAATAACCCCAGTTTTTCGCGTGCTTCATTTACACATTTTGACCCCTAAACACGATCCGTTTTCCTGCAGTTGTTTCCCAGGGTTGTACACATCGCTTTCGTAACCGGGATCACACTTTTTAGAAACGAGGAGGAAAAAGCTTGGGAATATACATGCCCTAAATACGTTTGACCAGTCTTTAACAAGCTTCGGGAAAAATATACCCTAAATACGTTTGACCAGTCTTTCAAACCTACCCTTTTGTTGAAAATCGGTGTTTTGATACCCTTAACGCGTGCACGCGCGGCCCCGTCTAAAACTGAAAAACACCCCTATAAACGCGTTTTTTTTGGTCACGCATGTGTACAGCATTATGTTTGTCTGACCCCCCCCCCCCCCGGGGCCTACCCCACGCGCCATCCCAACGATTTTCATTTAAATAACCCAAAACTCCTTTTCGCCCATATAAGTCAATTCGGCATAACGGGCCTGATATTTGGAATTCGCTCCCACCGCATATAAAACAATGCACATCTCTTTACTCCTTTAAGGCAAACACCAAAAAATACTTTTTATCACAATACAATACGGTACAGTAACTATATTAACATCCATACTTTATACCCAACAACAAACCAAATTTGGTCCACCCCTCTCTTTTTCTGCTTTTGACGCATTTGTTTTGCAGTATAACGTTAAACTTGACCCGTATTTGACCCAAGTCTTTCATTACTTGTCTCTGAATAATTGTTGGCCATCAACACCATCGTGCGTCATCACTTGCACAAGCACGCACATGCACGCACATTCACCACTCCTGTGTTCCAAGTAATTATATAAAACTGGATTCACTACGATATGGCCCATCTATATGAATAATCAAGAATTCACAATAAAAAATTTCTTTTACTTTGGCTGTCCATCTATTCAAGCATTGCTTAGAACGGCGGCCTTCTGCATCAAATGTGCTAATTTGTGTATTATATTGTAAGGGAAGTTATTATATTTTGGTCATATATGCTTTGATGTATATCTACTGTATCATTTACTATGTATTGTGTTAAATGTTTTCTGAATATTTCTGTAAATTGAATTTACTTATGTTATATTTGTTATTGTTATGAAAGAAAACATGAAATGCAGAAAATAAAACTTATTCAAACTTATTCAAACAATATTATTAGGGATTATTTTCAAAAAAGATTACAGGAAGTAAGTGGAAACTGTAATTGGGTAGTGATACTTGCAAGAGAGCGAAACCTGCGAACGGGGGGGGGGGGATGTGGAGGGGGACACTCCCTCAACCACGGTAGAAACTTTTTTTGAAAATACGCATAGAAAGGAACGTGATTCTATATAGGCATGGTAATATACCAAATGTATTTTAAAGGTATAATTCATGAAGATTACTAGGGATGTTGTCAGGTTTTCAAAAACATGTACAGAAAATATGTGAAAAACTAATTGGGTAATCATACATGCGAGGGAGCTAAGGGACCGAGAGGGGGAGGTTGTGGGACAAACAACACACAGGGGGTCGGTAGGTCGGGTCTTTTTTTCCTTCCCTGTTTTAATTTTTTTTTTGGGGGGGGGGAATTAGAATGGCTTTGGGATCTGGGAGGGGGTTTTCCCTCCCAGGTGAGAAAAATGCATTTTCACCTTTAAAAATCTATATTTTTGGTTCCCTTTAGTGACAAATCAAGCCGAATATTTCCCCTACCACTTGTCAATTTTCGTTATTCTGGCATATTAAGACAAACAATATTTGCATTTACGCTTAAAAATATACAATATTATATTTCATAGCGATAGTTATCATATTGCATTTGTTTTGGGAGACACATGCTGCAAATATCACATTTTATATTTAGACCCAATAGGCTATAGAAATAGCCAATTCTTAATGTGGGGAGGACGAATGAGGGATCACCCCTATGCAGAACGTGACAGCTTTTTGTTACTTATACCCTAGTAAGAGTTAACAAATGCAAAATTCTTGAATATTGGAAGAATATGTTAGTGCAAGCACTAAAAAACGCATTGACATATAATTATGTTAATGTTTTATACACATTATTCAATTTTGCTGCGCACGGCTCGCGTGTATATGGCAAGTTTTTTCGCGCGTAGCCCGCCGAAAATTTGACATTTATTACCACGCCAATAAAATAATTGGCCAAAGAAAACGTTTTGGCCGCCACTCCCACTAAAAAAAAATCAATTGAAAAAAATGATAGTTTAACAAGCAATCTAAGGCACTAACAAAACCATTAACTTACACAATATATTCAAATTTGCCTCGCACCTCGGGCGAAAAATGCTAGCCGACATTGTCAATGTGCGCACGTAGCGCACCGAGAATTTTGACATTTTATAACCAGCCAATGAAAATATAGGACAAACATTATTGTTTGCTCCACTCCCCCCCAAAAAAAAAACCTGATAAATGAAAAATATATGTTTAAAAAGCAGGCGCAGCACTGCAAAAACACGCGCCAAATGACATATTGGGGCAGACAACTGTGACATATTTTGTTGCGCCCCCTCATCCAAAACAAAAGGGACACATGAAGAAATTATAGTTTCACCAAAGCAACGTGGGGCAACTACGTTTTTTGTTCGCGCTATGCGAAAAAAAATTTAACAGTGTATTACTGGCAATTTTGGCTCGCGAAGCGCGCGACAGAAGTTTTGACTTTTTACTACTTTTGGCCCCCCCCCCCCATACAGACATAACTTACAAATGAATCATTTCTAAACGAACTAATACCACAATAAGTTATTTGCGATACGCGCTTGCGCGAAGTAAAGATTAGAGGGGCTTAATATTGCGATTTTGCGCGCAGGAGCCCTCGAAAATTTTGCCATTGTTCCACCAATGAAAATCTTGCCCCCCCCTTATCGTAAAAAATGCAAAATGCCGTCCTGTGCCGTTGATTTTCGATGACTTTTGATTTATTATTTTTGCGGGTGAGTAGGGGCGCATGCCCTAGCCGCCCGGCTACCCCCGCCATGGGTATATTTGATGGAAGATTCAGGATTTGAAAAAGATGATTGTGAAGTATGTGAAAAACTGCAACTGCGTTGAGGACGGAGGACGGCAATGAATTTCTTAACAAAAGAAAACGATCCTCATTTGCGCTAAAGAAATCCGAGGTACCGGCACATACGTCATGCTCACTCTCTCACAGCTCGTCCTTTGTATAGTGAGGAACGACGGGACTGCTGTCATTGTCTCATTCACACTTCGAACGCATAATGAAATAAAAAGGCTGCGTCAGCTGGGTCTGAGAGAAACGGTAGTTGTGGGTTTTTTTCAATTCCGCGGGCCTTGTTAGGCCCAATTAAACAACTTGATTTTCACATTTCTAAATCCTCAGACTTTCCGCTCTAACATCAACACTATCGTCAAATTAGAGCCACTTTGCAAATTTTACGAAGCCGGCAAAGCAAAAGCGGATCTTCCACAGATTTTTTTTAAGCAAAAAGGAAGTCTTTCGAATCAATTCCATACTTGTGATTAACATTGACTTCGTCAATATTTTGAGTCTAACTTAAAGGTATTGGCTAACATTTGTACGGCAGAGTTAAAAATAAATCTGATCTACATGATCCCCATGCACCATGCTTTGAGGAGGTCTAAAATAAGCCCTGAAAAAATTGTATTCAAAATGTATATTTATGCTTTAAGAAAAGTGAAATATCTTAGATTCACTTGCCCGCATTTTCCTCCCATAAGAACTTATGTTTAACCTAGCTATTAACAACCCCCAAGGGCGTAGGCTGGTGGCAGTGTGCAACGTGCCCACCCCCCCCCCCGCAAAGGCCATAGGATTCCACTAATAACAAAAAGAATGTTGCACCACTTTTTTTTTGCTTCAACGCCTGAGTTTTCGCAAACTTTAGTTCCACATCCCTAAGATGTCACCTCCTGTTCCACCTCCCGAGATGGTTCACCTCCCCATGCCAAACCAGCTAACTCCTTCGCGCCGTCCACCGGAAAAATGATTTGACGCCCTGTGTGTCGTCGTGATTTTCTATACTTTTATTTTAAGCCCTTTTATGCCAAGAACGTAGTTGCGCGGAGGCATCTAGTTTTCGGATGCCGCCGTATCGTTCGCGTCGTCCGTTTCGCGGATCTTGTTATCGTGCGATAACTTAAGAACCGCTTGATCAGATTTTGATGTGATTGGACCGAAGTAAGTATTTATAAGGCATCGATGATTATTATATATTTGGAGTTGAAAGGTCAAAGGTCACAAGGCCTAATACAAGTCATAGTCTGATTGGCTTCGTTACCACAATAAATGAGAACCAGCTGTGGATTTTGATGCTAATCTTGTGAGGTATATATCATAAGGCAACAATGAACTGGATGAGATTAGAGAGTGAAAGTCAAAGGTCACGAGCCCCATACCTAATGCTTTTACGCATAGACTTAAGAACGACTCGGTCGGATTAATAGTAATGTCTGATTTGGGCTTGTTACCAGCAAGTATAAATTGAGAAACAGCTGTGTGGATTTTGATAGTGAGTATGTACCGATATAGCAAAAATGAACCTGGATGAAAGGTTTTGAGTGATAGGTCAAAGGTCAAAAGGTCAAAAAGGCTTCACACATGTCTGATTTGGGCTTTATCACCGTAATAACTCAAGAGTGGCTTTATCGATATCACTGTAACTTGGTTCAAGTTACTGTATTCAGTATGAAGCACGAGATTAAATGATTTAATTGCGGAGTGGAAAGGTCATAAGTTCATAGGTCACAAGGGCTTATAGACAAACCTATATGGTCTCATTACAAGGTAAACTTTCACAAAAGTTACGTAATGGGGTACATGCATGCATAAGGCTTTTCAATCCCAATTGAGTGGTAGTACTTGTCTGCGGAGGCATAACCCATCGACTGCGCGCAGTCGAACTGCTCTATTTGTTTTTGTTTTTGGGGGGGGTTGGGGGCAGGGGCCTGAAATAGAGGGAACATGGCCCTAGTTATGCCGCCCCCCCCCGGCTACGCCGGTGCTATTGATGACAAAGATAGAATTGATTATTGTAATTCAGTGAAGTTTCTCAGAATCGAAATTGATGGCGAAACATCAACAAAATTTCTAAATGTATTGTATATTGTAAGAAAATTATACTGCGGCATGGATTATAATCTCTTATAACGCCGCGCCTCCCCCCCCCACCTCCTTCTTTATTATTTGCAGACTTTGTCTGGGCGAAACTATGTTTATACGATTTTTTTCGATTCCAAGAAAGAGCTGCCGAATCATCTAATGCATGCATTTCTCTTGCCAACAACTCTTTCCTGAATTGGCGTCTGTATGAAAGTACTTGATTTGAATAAATTTTTATACTGCTGATATCATTGTTTCTTAATTTATAGTGATCGGTGTTCCAATGGCCGACTGCTAGTAATTTTCAACTTCAACATTGGACGCCTACTAGAAACGGACTGTCAACGGAGTACAATCCTCTTTGATCGATCACAACTCGCCGCTGTCGTGATTTGTACATTAAAACATACTGACTGGATGTCTTTCTAAGAGATTACACTTGCTGTACATAATGTCGCTATAGCACGCAGACAAAGGGAGGACTTTGCAGAGTGTTACATTTGAGCTCTTCCCCAATGGTCTATGCCACATAGAGACAAACAGACAACGATATAGAAACTGGCCAATGTTTTGTATCACACCATTATCGTTGAAATACTGGTAGTGGAACACTAATACTTGAGATACAGTGATGGTGAAGGAAAACGTTTAATGAACCATGATTCTTTAAAGAAGAAAATTGTTAATGATGGCAGAACGTGCAGAAACTGGCGAAAAATTGGATCACTGCTATATGGTGCACATATATTGTTGTCCCTTTCTTCTAACATTTATATTAGATTGAAATGACATTAGCTAAAAATGTCCCTGAAAACATGTCCCTATAACTGCAAATCAATTTTCATAATAATTTATTGCTTCTGAGAAATGAAATTTAAGTGTACATCAGCTGGGCTACACATTGAGAAAAATGAAATGTTAGTCTGAAGGATAAAACGTAGATAAATAGTAGCATGATGAGAGAAATACTAGTATAGGCCCTATTCTTTTTCTGCATATAGAAATGAAAAAATACCTTGAAATGTATCGACTGTGAGTTTCGTAGTAATAGCGGTTGATTTACTTACCGATTCGATTACAACACAGACTCATTACAGAGCATGAATCGATATTTCGTAGAAATCTGCGTGTCGTATTCAAATGGCCTTCATTATGTAAAATCGTATTTCGTGGATATTTTCGTGCCAGCACGGATTATGATTCTAGATCTGTAACTGGTACGTACATGCATAAACAAGTCCTTGCTACATCACCATTACAGCTGCAATGAATGCATGCACCTTTATAGTGGTGAGTTGAGTTCGGACATCAATCTATGAGTTCATTGGAATTAGTATAGTTTTTGAATCAGAAAATTCCAATCATCAATGTGTGGGGCAATCAGATCAGAATGAAAGTTTTACATGTATCTTGTAAGCGACGATAATATTTTCAAACGAATGAACTATAAAACGCACTATAATAATCGAATGTGCTTTGTTATGAATTAAGAAATCAACATATTGTTTATCAATTGTGGCAAAGTTAAATTATCATTGGATGATAATTTAGCTTATTATACATGTGTATACACTCTCGTAAGGAAGAAACCCCTACTATAGCTTGTATAGGGAATTCTATGACGCGTATTACATGCGGGGACGTACCTCCGAAAAGAACCGGCTAAGTCCCCCTTTAATTTGCGTATTTCTGATTTTGTGTTTTAATGTATTTCTTTGTGACTGTATTTCTTCATCGTACAAAAGTCGAAATAAAATTTAGAAAATCCAATTTAATTCAATTTAGCATGCCATGAGCAACTGTGATTTATAACAACAAATACGAAATTATAATTAATTCAGTTGATGAACTTCTGTGATACGAGATACGAAAAGACTGTGATCCAAAAAATATTATACTTTTAGGGCGGTTGAGTCGGAAGTAGACTGCGGACCTAATTAGAGCGTTACAAGCAGTGAAGAAGGTTGCCATCAAAAATCCTAAAGCGCGGCTTCAACACTTCTTAGGATCTTAATTTGGTTGCCAGTTTTACCTGTTTTGTCATCTTAACAAAATGTTTAGCACGATTTCACATGATATATTTAGCCCAATATAAATTTACGCTGTTTGGGTCGTGATACAGTGTTTCGTAAGATGTATTTCTTCATCGTACAAAATTCGAAATAAAAATTTATAAATACAATTAATTCAATTTAGCATTGCGCATGAGAAAGTCGTGTTGGTTTGTAATCTGTAGATTTATTACAAACGCAACAAAATAACAATTCGTTATTAGCGGGGCACACCATATTCAAGTGCAATTCAGTTTGTTGAACTTCCGTCAACGAATCTGATGCCAGAGTTGAAAGTGATAGCTAACAATTATTGAGCTCATTTAAAACATTGTCACAAGCGTTTATATCTGAGGCTACATGGTAAGTGTTAAATGGTACTAAACACCCTAATGAATACAAAAGTTTGGAAAGTACACTGGCCAATGCAAGTTGTGCAGAATAACAATAACACTCGGGTCGAAGTTTTTATTTGACGCCCTTGGTGTTACACACAGTAAAGTCTGTTGGAGGAAATGGACAAGGTGAATCCATCACTTACCTTTCACTATTTTTAAAGCACTAAATAAACATTTTCGAAATACGAATTTTTTCAAGGGCTTTATTTTTACACCTCATCAAAGACACGGTAGCATGGGGAATCATGTAGCTCAGATTTTGTTAACTGTGGTAGCCAATACCTTTAACAACTTATCTTTTTAGGGGCGGTTGATCGTGATAGACTACGACCTAGTTAGTCGTTTATTACAGGAAGTGAATCAAGGCTAACATGGAAGGCTTCAAAATAAAAAAAAAATGTCAACCTTGCTTATCCAAGCGTACATGGTAGTGTTTGAATGGACAATTGACAACTAGAATCACAGAAAGTTTGGAAATTTATAGACTGTCACTGGGAAGATATGAAATGAATAATATACCGGGCGAGTAAGAAATAATAGCCTAGATCCACAACTGAGTAACTCTATGGGGAGGAAATGGGGCACGTGAATCCGGTCAACTTAACGATTTTCACTTTTTTAAAGCACTAAATTAATCAGTTTGAAATACATTTTTTCAGGGCTTCATTTTTAGATCTTATTAAAGACACTTGGAGCATGAGGAGGATTAATGTAGGCTCAATTTTTTTAACTATGGTAAATGTAGCCAGTGTGTGGTGCGTAATGTTAATAGTGCATCCGCTAGCGAATTTTTAAACGTGAGGATGCAACTGAAGATCATGAAATTATTCAATGAGCGATTCGCTTCGCAATCCGCCTGCGCTCATACACTAGTCCTGTAATACGAAGCCATGTTTTATTTTAGGAAATTAAATTGTTGGCTCTGTATGGCAGTTTTTCGTCTTTACTTATATTCTTTCCCCCATCTTATCAAAATAAATATTGTAGTTACAATCAAGATTAAATTTACATCTACTACGAAATATCAATCAACACAAACAAATGATGAAACATTTAAGGGCTAGAAACAAAGACTATATGGATGAATCGAGTTAAGACAGCTGGAACTCGTTCCTGATGTTGTGGAAGTTTTGATAGGGCCAATTGAAGTCTTTTATCGTTACGGTGTTAACCAGTTGAGTACTAACTTAAAATGCTATCATAACGTTTTAAACAAAGGATGGGTTATATCAATCGAACCCCACATGCTCATGCGTCAATGTGTTAATTTGGAAGCTAGAAATTGAGGCTGCGTGAAGTAGTTCATAGCTGTACAGGAGGTGCGACGTGTAACAGTATCGCTCTTAGTCTAAAGTTTAGATCTAAGTCTACAGAATATTACATTTTTAGTCAAATCAAGAATTTGATGTATGCTGATTACTCTGTCGAACATGCGTGTTGAGGTGTCAGCATTTGTTGCAAGTTGGTGAGGAATCAATGGAACTGGAGGAGAAAGAAATAGGAAATTGCTCAGCTAATCTTGAGGTGAGCTAAAAAAAAACGTTGACGTAGGCCGTTTAAAGCGCTCTCCTAAAGCGAACCGTACCGTACCGAACGTGCAGAGAGGCGCCATGAACACTCCTAAAGCGGAACCGTACAGTACGTACGCTTCCAGAAGCGTGCCAGGGAGGACCGACGCTCCGGATGTGGTCTAAAGCGTGACAAGGCGAACTACCGTAACCGCGCTGAGCACCTGAACGCATTCCGCAATACTTTAAACGTGTGATTCCCTCAGATTAAGAAAAAGCGTAACCGAAATTGGTACGTCGGAGGCACGCTTCCCACATGTTTGCATGAACCATCGCAATGAACCACTCTACGGTTCGCATAGGGTTGGCACGGTGGTACGGTTACGTATGGTTCGCATGTCCTAAAGCGCTTGAACAGGCCCTTAGTCCTAGATCTATTATAAATAGAGTTAGATCTAGATCTACACTGTTAGAGTCTATTCCCAATAACAAGTTAATCTAGATTCTAAGTTAGATCTAACCCTGGTATACTTAGATCTAACGTTAGGCTAGAGTTAAGATCTACCTAGTCTAAAGCTACAGGTTGACTAATTCGTTAGAATTTGATTTTGATTAGAAAAAGAGAAAGAAAGAAAGGAAGGAAGAAAGAAATAAAGAAAGAAAGAATGGAAGGAAAGGAAGAAAGAACAGAAGAAAGAAA
>JZLH01S0532069.1:0-11611 GCA_001188425.1 Eucidaris tribuloides
AAAGAGTTAACTAATGAAAAATGTCGGGGGGGGGGGGACCCCCAACATTTTTGACTATATTTTACATTATAGCATCCAAAGGGTTAAAAAGGTTATATGAGTTATACCTCATCTGAAAGAGCTGCGTCTGCTCTTTCAGATGAGGTATAACACGTGTAAGTTTAATGCCTCTTTTAACCCTTTAGATGCTATAATGTAAAATTTGGGGGGGGGGGGTCCCCCGAGATTTTTCATTAATTATTAAAAAAAACTAAAGACATTCAGAATCTATTATTGCAGGGTTATGACTTTGGGGCATAAAGCTTTCAAATAACAAAAAATCCCCAAAACTAAACTTAGGGCTTTAAAAAGTGTTTATTTATATTTCATTCTCTGTCCTTTCCGTCTCCCATATACAGGGGTGCTTTCATGTAAAATATTGTTATTAAATCTCATTTTCTGCCCTGTGTTGTCTCCAATATGCAGAGGTGCTTTCATGTATGCCAGAACCACCATCAGGTGGAGATGGGGGCGTGGTCCAGAAGGGGCACAGGATTGACCTGATAGCAGGAGAATCTGATGACTTGATCTACTACAGTCTGGATGGCTCTATACCAGAGCCAAATGCACCAACTACAAGGGTGAGAAACCTTTTGAATTAAAATCACAACTTTTCTTAAATGTCAGTGCAGTCAATTACTGGATGTTTTACATTATGACAAAATTTTGGTTTCTTGGTTCCCTGTAATGTAACACAAATTGTAATTTAGTTTCAGTTGTCCCTCTTCATGAGCCTACATAATCCATTGCTTTGAGGCAAGATCAGTAAATTCATACCACACATGTATCTCTGCATGGCCAAGGTCCAGTTGAAAATGAATATGTCTTTGACAGTTATTCAAAGTCAGAGGGTCTTTGGACTCCCCTTGAAAAAAAAGTCTTGTTAGTATATTATCTCAAGAAAGCTGGAGAGTAATTTGTAAAACTAAACCATGTTTAGTGCATGAGTTGTATCTAAACTGATAAGATTTTAGAGGAAATGTTGGTCAAGGATTAAGGATTAATGAAGTCTACAAAATGTTTTGTTAGTGCAACATTTGACAGAGGACACCACAAAGGCTTTGAAGGTTGTAGCAATTTTTTGACTGGGGGTCCTTCTGATACTATGGCTAAACACGTCAACTTAGTTTTTAATCTTAGTTTGACTTAGTTTTTTAGATTGGTTGTGTCCTGCTAATGTATACATTTTTGTTAACTGTTTGGTAGCTACCATCAACACTAACATTCATTTTTTTTTTTTACTTGTCACATATATTGAAGGTTTTGAAGCCTGAACAGGGGATAGTGCTGAAGAGGTCTGGATTACACATAGTTAGGGCTATAGCCTATGGCCTGAAGGCCTTACCCAGTGAGGTCTACACCTCAAGGTGAGTTAGAATCAGCCACCCTCCTCTTGTTACCATAATGCTTATTCCTAACAAATTTTCTAGTTGGAATATTGGTTGTAAGATGTGAATGTCGATAAATAAAGTGAATGGTAAGGCATGTATTTTAAGTATTTTGAGGAAAACCCCCATAAATTTTGAATGAATTGTGCTTATATTGTATAATACACTTTTCAATGGTAACAGAGAAGGGTGTTGATAGCAGTAATTAAGAGAAAATTTATTAGTTATGGCATTTGAGAGTATCAAAGGGTTATGGACAATTCCATAAAGTCTGTGGGACTTTCTGTTGGTGCTTGCACTTTGGAAATTAGAATGTTTGTGACATTCCATCAGAAATAGTCGGCAGAATACACAAACAATTAAATTTAGTCTTGTAATTACACTGCTGCCTATTAACACCAGATGTGAGCATTGTGTGCTTAAGAAATGTTACCTTTAGTCTAGTAAATGCAACCTGTAGTGATTTAATTGTATTTAATTGTAACTTGTATGAAATCAATGTGACAAAAAACTGCAATTTCATCTCCTAGTCCAGTAATCACTCATAAAACTTGTGTTTTAATCATATATAATTTGGTCAACTTCTCTCAAACAGGAGATTCTGGGTTCTGGAAGGAGCTGATAATGACTCAGACAGTGATAATGATGATGCTGTATCCATAGCGACAGAAGACTTTGAGGAGCATCAGTTGCAGGAGTCTGGTCCTGTAAGTGTGATTTCTCAATGTTTATTTGTGGAAAATTCAATCCAGTGTGTCATACCTAGTATGTTTTTTTTTAACTTGATAATAAATCATCTAAAGACTCATTAGAACTTATTAGTGTGCACTCATGATATGAAAGCCAGGAAATAAAAGAGTTAGAGTTCAACAAATGCATTCCCATACTTGTTGCTTTATAAAAGCAAATTGAAATTTTGTGCAACTATATATGTTTCACTTGTTAACCCATTGACTATGAGATTTTATAAATCTCCATATATTTTGTACATGGCCCACCCAGTTCCCGTAAGCAGCGGGTAGATGTGGGACATCTACAGTATAAATTCAAAGATTTTGTCAAAGAACAGAGTACTACTTCGTATCACTTTTGGTGAAAAAAATAGAAAATGCCCTTGCAGAATGCTCCAATGTTTGCGTAAGGGGTATTCCTTGTTTAAATGTATTAAATTTTTGTACTAAAACTTATATTTAGATGTCTTATTCATGATATTAAACAAGTTGTAAGTAGTGTAAATTGTATAAGCAAGTGCACTTGGATTATTTTTTAGCATATTTATTGAATATTTGTCACTGGAGCTTATTAAACAAGGCTAAGCATTGTGCTTGAAGCTATTAATCAAGTTATTTTGACATACATAAGTGAATGTAAACAAATAACGTAGACTAATTAACTTTCTATTGTTTTGTTCTTTCTCAATCCTCAGACCAGTCATTGGCAGTGGTGGCAGTGTGTGCCTGATATCATGGGCTGGACGTATAATTCCAACACAGTGGAGCTATACTGGGAACCACCACCTGCAAGCTACCAAAATCTTGTGAAAGCATACCATGTAAGTTATGAGTTTAAATTACTCTCGTTTTTACAGATACCGGTGAGAAGTGTTAAAATATGCAAATATTGTGAAAAAACAAGGTGCTGTGGGTATAAAATGCAGGATATGTAGACATATTTGAAAATATCTTTCCAATCAGAGTTCTCTTGCTTCTATGAAAAAAATGTGGAGTATAAAACCCATTTAAACATATAAAAAAGGTTGTCTTCTGCTGAGCATAACAGTTTGACTGTTGTACAAAATTATAGATTATATCTTCGCAGTACTGGATTCACCCTCCCCCCCCCCTAAGTTTTGTATTGGGTGGCTTGTTTAAGGCATATGCTCTTGTTTGTTTCTACTTTAGTTCATGATATAGTGTTCTTGTATTTTGGGTTCTAACCCTCTTACCCAGTACCTCTCATGCTCAACCACACAATTGCCAAATGTTGTTTCTTCCTATCATGGGTAAAAGAGCAAGGCTTGACTTATGTTCCAGTTAGATGTAGGTAACTACTGCTGCTGCTACCTGCATACCATAACTTCTGTGACTTCTTTTCTTAGAGCTCCTTCCTTAATTGTCATACTAGCAATATGTTCTCGTTTATTCTACCCAACATCCAGGTGTACATCAACAACACTTGTTACCATAACAACCTACCATCAACCTGTCACAGTGTACGCATCAGTGGATTTTTGGGCGGGGCAACTTACACCATCTCAGTGGTCGCAATTCCAAGCAAGTCGTCGCTATTACGCCAGGAATCTTCGAGACTGGTATGCTTATCCATTTATACCAAAGGAAATTGGAGAAAATGCATGGAATTTTGCAAAAAACATGAAGAAAAAAATATTATAGCAGATTTTCCCTTTTCCAGAATAACTGGAATTTCACCATTTTTGAACATCGGGGAAATGATCTTGAGTGTGTTTTCGTAAATATCTAATTTTGTAGCTGCACATTACACCCTAGGATAAACAATGCTAAGCTAGGCATACAACTTCCAGAAAAGTTAGTGCATATATGACACAGAAGAGAATACAGAATTTATGATTTGAAAATCCCTGAGAATTCAATTTTTAAAAAGAAATTTATGATTTGAAAACCCCCAAAAATTTCAATTTTCAAATAGAAAGTATAATGGAAGAAAACTGAACTTCATTATATAGAAAATAGAAAATTTGTAGAAACCAGACTAGGAAAAAATAATTTTTGAATCCCAAATATCAAAAAAAAAAAATCATTTTAGAAAATGAAAAACTTGGGACTTTAAATATTCTAAATGCATACAATTTTGCATTTTGGTGTGTAACTGTTGTTATAAATGTAATGATGAAAATATAGATAATTACTTTTGTTATAATTTGATTACATCATGTTTTTCTCTAAGACAAAGATTTGTTTGTCCACTGGTGTGTGATCACGGTGGTCCAGTCCTCTCCTGTGAGGTGACAGAGGTCGAAGGTCAAATTCCCGTCGTGTGGACCCCTTTAACTGACCAGACACTGGGGAGTGTGAAGTACCTTCTCTATGTGAATGGTATGCAGTATGGACAAGAGGTAAGTGAATTTTCTTTCAGTGATAAACATGTCATTATTACAAAGGTTCAAATGCTATGCAACTCAGAATAGAAACATCAGGTACAGATGTAGAGGAAATTTGTGTGTTTGGAATAAAGAACCTTTGGAATAATGAACGTCACCAGAGCTCTAAGTATTACTCAAACCCACAAAGTGAGAGGCTGGCAAAATGCCTTTTACAAGTTTTCCATGCAGTCACAAGAAAAAGTTCTGGTAGTTCCAGTTATATTGGGATGAATTTATAAACAAATATTTTAAGGGCTCATACTGGGTATCAGATGTACAAGAATCATAATTAAATCGTAACGGATGAAATGGCTACCTATGCTCAAGAAAATTTGACTAATTATAATTGCTGGGATTGAAATTAATGTCACATTTGATTCAGGATTCTTATCATCATTACAAAAAAAAATCCTCATTGCTACATTCTTCAAACATCACATATGTTTGGTGTAAAGATGGACATTTCACTCAGGCCAAGCCAGCATTGAGTTGATTTTCTTGTGTCGTTAATTTCAGATGAATCCTCCTCCCAAGGAGACCTGCTGTAGGCTGATCATTGATGACTGCTCTACCGATGTGCCTCTCAAGATACATCTCCTGGCTCTACCAAGTGAACCAGGTAAGACCATTTATGTTGATTGTTTAATTACCCACCGAGTTCCCATTTAATGAATTAATGAATGTTTATTGCTGGAAATGCCTTGATGTGTAGTATCATTCATTTTGTTCAAATCATTAGTGTTTTGTTACAAGGAGGATTAATTAATGGTTTATTTAGTTTGAATGCAGTTTGTGTTATATATATATAATTCTATTTTTGGCATGGAAATACCAGCAAGATTTATGAGAAAATCAAAAGTAAAAACTAAAAGACCTAAACAAAGTTGAAAAAAAAATACAAATAAATTAACCATCACATATTAGCAGATGTTCTAGTATGAGACTAAAACAGCAAACAAAGTAAAGTTAAAACAAAAATAATAAAGGCAAAATTGTTTCTCATATGAACAGTAAGTGGTAAGACATTTTGTCAAAGTTAAGATGTCGTTGAATAAATGCACAAGTATCCCTTGATACAGTTTAATTTTCTGAATGCAAAGAAAGACACACCCTGTGTATCCATATTGTGGAAGTGATGTGGTGTAGTGGATTGGTCTCTACCTTTCATGCATTAGAGACGGTTCGATTCCCGCTGTGCGTATTTTCATTGTCCAGTACGGCATTGTTTTCTACATTGATGCTTCGTACCTAGGAGTGATATAGGGACCTGATGAAAACTGGGCTAGTAGTAATAATGAATACAGGGCCCTCTGGGAGAACAGTGCTTGTCATTGAAGAGGCTACCTGGGTAATTAAGTTGTTATCATTATTAGTATTATTGTAATACAGACTTGTAGTACCCATACCCGTACCCATGGTCTCGTATCTGTACATGTACCCGTACCCATGGTCGTGTACCTGTACACATACCTGTACCAGTACCCCTGGTCTCATACCTGTACTTGTATCCATACCCGTATCCGTATCTGTGACTTTGTCACATGCTGGACCTGTACCCATACCCATGGTCTTGCTACCCATACGCTGTACCCATAACAATGACTGGGACCCACACTACTGTAACAATAGATTTAAACAACTGATATTGTGTTTGCATTGTTTTGTGTTGATCAATTCCTCACATGTGTCTTTTTCTTTTCAAACAGGCCATCATAATGGGCTTCTGTCCAATGATCTGGACATCAGTCTCCCTCTCTACCTAGACCATATCACAGTCACTGAGACCCAGACATTATCTGGGATGGCATTCCTGCAGATATTTGAGGGTTCACTACAACCACCAGGTGAGAATAATGACAGTAAAATCTATTGGTACTCTTTTAAAAGGACTACTAATATTAATGTACATATAGTTTGTGAAAGGACTGAGTGACAAATCAATGCAAATTGATATTAATATCTTCAAACAAAAACTGCACATATAGTTTTGTGCATTGTTGTTGAAATTCCACTTTAAACTATAAAACAACTACAATACACATACACAATGGCAAGTGGAAAAGATTAATTTTGTATCCTTCTTCCTTGACATATTACTGTGATATTTTTCAGCTTGGTAACACTCAGTGCACGGCACTGGTTTAGTTAGTATTAATACCGTGGTGATAAATTTTTCACTTATTCATAATCATGTTTTTCATTTGATCTGAAAAATGACATTCAGTTGAATGTTAATATTGTTTTGCAACTTTTCTCTCTCAAACAGGACTGGATGTTGAGTTGCTGCCGGTGGTACAACCAGAAGAAAGAAGGGTTGACGATGAAGAAGATCAATCGGGCCGAGACCTGACAGAACCACATACTGCATCTGACTCTACCTTGACTCCTGCCAAAGTTCACATGGAAGAGAACAGCAGTCCACCCAAGACAAATGATGGGTACATGTGCTTTTATTTTATGATCTTATCATGTCATTTCGTTGAAACAAAAATGAACATAGTGCTTTGAAAGATTTCCTGGTGTAACCCTGCTCTTAATGATTTATGTAACTTAGTGCCACCGCACACTTTTTGATCCGGCTGGAGTTGGGCAGTTACATAGTTTTGTAGTGACATTCAATTCATTTTTTACTGGTGTTTGCAACTCATGGAGCTACTTTATAATATACACTCATGTTGATGTCTATCTCTGCTCTGTACCAACAATAATTCAGGCCTGCACCAGCAAAATCTCTCATGTCTTAACATACATACTAGAAGTGGTATTATGTTATCGACAAAGAGCAACAAAGCATAGTGACTGGCAGTGATATGAATTTAGTTGACAACCACTCATTTGAAATTTGTGGTTAGATACAATGGTTTCAAAACTACATCATATAATCAACATTTATGTTATGTCTGTAATAGGGCCGTCGTCAAATAGAAATTTCTCTTTCAACGTGTCACCTCAAATATTTAGCCGACAGACACAGCTGTCGACGAAACAATGGTCAGATAAATTGGGACATTGAATTCATAAGACAGTCTTTCACCACCGTACCTATACATGTTAAAATACACCTGTATTGTGGCTACATACTGCAGGGGATAATTAGCCTGCCAGGGGGCCCTAATGATGACTGACATCGCTATAGCTTGTGGAATTTTGAACTTTGGACTTTCAATTGCCTGGCTCATCGCATGGCTTGACCACATCGTTAATTTCCGGGGAACCAAGATTCTTATGGTGTAGATTACACTCAGAACAATGGTTCTCAGTTCTATAACCTTCTGCAAGCGTGAGAAAGAAAAAAATGCTTGCTTTGAGAAGTGATTGCCTGCTGAGATGACATTGTTTGGTCCTGATTTATTACTTTGATAACCTGTGTGTTGTTGTCGGTAAGATAAAATCTCTGTCGACATATCGTCTTTCAGTCAAAATACTGTTATCTCGACAAGCTTTTCGACAGAAGGCGTGTCGATGACGCCAATAGTCTGTAATGACTGAAGTTGCTATATTTAGATAAGTTACATGTTTTTTTTTTCACTATTTTGGCAGATTGCAAAGTCAAACGGATGTGACTCAAGAGAATGGTTACCTAAAACATGCGGACCACGAGGAACCAGAGGTAGAGTATGACAACCCATCACCCTCTCCTGGATCACCTAGCTCAGAGCATGAGAACAAAGATGATGCAGAAATAGACGATGATCCCACACAGACAAATGTTACCTTAGCAACAGATGTAGATGTTCATAATAGTAGTGAGACTGATGCATGTTCTGCAGACCATATCCCTGTAGCTAATCCCCAAGACTCTGGTGATACTGATGATAAGATAACCAACAGTGTGCAAGATGATGCAGATGCAGTTACCATGGCAACAGATGATGTTACTACCACTGATAAACCAGATGCATGCACCCCAGACCATTCCAACTCTAATCCGCATGTAGAAAGTAATATACGCAATGGTGTAGATGCTAATAGTGGTGATGATGTTGTTGCAAGTGCTCCTGTTGATGTTGCTAATGCTGATGCTGATGCTAATGTTAACGTTTCTGTCAATGTTGCTGATAGCGCTGTTGTTGCTTATACCTCTTTGAGTAGCAAAGATGAAAATATGAATGTTGCCGATGATAACCAAGCTTCTGCCATTGCATGTGAAAATGGTGAATTGTCTGGTAGTAATTTGATTGCCGCCCACAATGATGATTCGCAAGTTCAGCAAGATCCTGAGGAAGATTTCCAGCATGATGAAGGTGGATCAAATGATAATGGTGGTAATGATGGTGAAGTGGAAAAGGAGGAGGAGGAAGAAGAAGAGAAGGTGGAAGATTGTGGTGGTGATGATGGCGAGGAAACAGATTCTAAGAATAAGGAGGAGAAAGAAGTTGATAGCATTGGTGACAAGGTGATAGAGAACAAATTTATTCCTGATGAAAATGTAGAACAGACGCCAGATAACGATGATAGTTCAAGAGATAGTGGTGATGAGGACTACAAGGAAGATTTTGATGATGGTACTGATGATGATGACGAGGAGGAGGCAGAGGAGGAGGAGGATGGTGATGACATTGATGACGATAATGACAAGTATGATGGTGACAACATTGATGACAATGATGGAGCTGCACTTAAAAATGACAATCCTGAGCAAACGTTACATGATAATGAGACAGGGAATCAGCAGGAAGATAAGTCAAATTGTGAGTCAAGTTCCAAGAAAAGAATTGATGAAGTATCCCAGGATACAATTTCAGGTGATGAAGATGACTCGGATACAAACGATGATACAAATTCTGTTGGTGAGGATCAGGAGTATGGTATTGAAGATAATATCAATGTTGCCCTGCATGATACGCCCCCATTGCATGAATCCAACCCTTCCCATGATACTCCTCCCATCCCAGCATGCAACAGTAATGTAGACGTCTCATCAGAATCCCAGACTTTAGATAGTGATGTGCATGTAGCTGTAGAGCATGTCGCTGATGCAGGTGGCTGTGATGCTTCATTGCTTGCAGATTCCGAATCTAACCTTGACCCCAGCTGTGCATTAGAGATAGAGAACACCTTTGAGGAGGAGAATACCAGTGTAAAGGTATGTGCTTGCTTATGCTTTGGCTTTTCATACATTATGTACCTATTGTGCTATGCTTTGTATGCTAACATTAGTCCACATACTGTATTTCTGGTTTGGGAAAGATATTACATATATCAGATAGTGATGAGTCTACCAAGTAATTCTGTTTACCAATCAAATGGTTATGTGTAAATTGTCATTTGAATTGAGTGGAAAACATAATGTGTTACATAAAAAGAATGATGCTTTTAACTCTTATAGTCATTATTGGATACTGCATTTTTTATTTGATAAATGTCAAAATATGGTTCTAAATTTCATGAAAATAATGTCAATTTTGTTGTTACATTGTTTTACAGTTTGATCTTTTTCTTGTGCCCTTTCACCATGATTGTTAAATTTTATTTACAGGCAAATGCAAAGGAATAATCAGTTTCTAATTAGTTTTTCCCAGATCATGTTGATAAAGTAAACATAGTGTTACTAAACGATGTAAAGTTTAGTCCAGTTTTGAATTTATAAATAATACTTTCATGACGTAAAGTTTATATTAACAAGATGAAACAATTAAGCATAAATCTTAATTTTACAACAATTAAATTTTTTTTTTCACAGATGTTTCTTTGAAGAATTCGAATGCATACATGTATGTGCAGAATTATGCTTGGGTTGAATGATTTTATTCACTAATGTAGGGTTGTTCACCAGCATTTTGTACATCTTATGTATTTATAGCTGTAATATTTAATTCTCTATGTTACAATTTTACGACAAACAGTCCACATATGCACCCAGACTGAAGAGTGTAAGAAGCACAGCAGCCAGTCCTGAACTCCACATCCATTGGCGGGGTCCAGAGGGGGGCAAGCAGGAGGATGGCCCCAGAAATGGGGAAGAGAAAGCTGGCATCCTCACCCTTCACCACTACCTCGTCTGTGTGGAGGGTCAAGCCTTTACTCAGGACATTGGCAGCCACTCAAGGTGAGTGATCACCATAGTGTCAAACAAGAAACACCAGGATGTCCAAATGTAAAGTACAGGATGTCACACAATCAGAGCTGCCAAGTAGTACGATTTTATCGTATTTCGTACGATTTGTCCATAAGAATACGACAGTACGATTTTTCTCAATAAAATACGATTTTTCTGAATTTCGACTATGTTTGTGTTAATTTGTGTATTGTGTGTGACACTGGCAATGAGTGCATGATCTTAGCTCAATGCATGCGCCATCAAGCCATTGAGCTTCTATAAATCAGAGCGCACACACATTTGGATCACTGATTGAACAATAGGTCATATCCAACTCTATGACCTGAACCCTCCGTGGCCGTACCGTGGTACATGCAGTGCACTAGAGCGCACGCACGCAATCACTGTATATGCAAGTGCGACGAATTCACTTGTGTTACATGTACTTACTGGAAATGAAGTCGGACTGTGACTCGATATTCGGACTTTCATATTTTTTTTTAACCATCATGGCTTCGAAATCTGGAGCTCAAGTTTGATCAAACAAACATTTAAAACATGTTTGCGAATTGTAATGATGGTCATTTTTCCACCTGAGGCTGAGCAAGAAGGACAACTTTACCAGTGCACGCGATGTACAGCACTCAGCAGACTTCTCAACGGGCGACGGGTGGCCACGGGGGAGTTCAGGCCGGACATTACCTTACGCAGGCAGCGATCGTCAGAAGCTTCAAAAACATGAAGAAATGTGACTCCTTTCACTATTTGTTTGCAACAACGAAGTCATCTATCAATAATAAGAACAAAGGCCTTAAAACTTTAAAGGTATGGCGCTAATGGCGATGATGTATTATGCTGTTGTTCAGCCCAAAAAGTCTTAGTCCCACATACAGTGATTGATGTAGGGTAATGAAATCTCAACATCGACTCGAAGAGTCAACAATAGTTTAGAGCATGTGACTTTATTGCTGAAATTTGCACAACGGTAAACTGACTAGTGTTACTACTACGTTTGCTAGTCTC
>JZLH01S0532103.1:7951-31668 GCA_001188425.1 Eucidaris tribuloides
ATGACCATATACAAGTAGCGCCCTACACTTGAATGTACACTGACACACAAACAAGTGATATCAGTCTACCCAAAGGAGTGAATATAGCAAGAACTTGTACTACATGTTATTGAACATAAAAAAAAATAAAAAAAAAAATAAAAAAAAAAAAAAATAAAAATAAAAAAAATAACGAAACCTTGTTTGATATGCTGGAATGTGCATGTAAGCAGTAAAGATAAATTTGCAAATTAGAAGTAGCCCACAATTTAGCGATGCAATTCCGTTAAAATAAAAATATTGCTAACGGTTTTTACTTGTTGCTGCCAAAAATTTCATGCTAAAACATATGCTTCTGATGGTCAAATTTTGCTGTGTGTATGGCCACTATACTGTAGCTGTCCAGTTTCTAACTTTCTATTAGGGTCGTATTAATTCAATACTGTACATGTAAAATCATTTGAATGTTTGTTTCTCTCAAGCAGAAGACATTTTCCTCTGGCTGGATACACTCTATATGTTTCAACGATTTAATTCTTCATGCAATTTCAATTTTTTTGTTAGTAAGATGCATACACTGTAATGAACACAATTTATGATCAATCCAAAAACATCAAGCGACTTTGGAAGGTCAATCAAAATCATTTACTGTAACTCAATTAAAATTAAAATAACACTACCAATGGGGAATGGGGTTGGGATGGGACACTCATTCGTGAATTGTTATTTTCAAAAGGAAATGCGCTGTGAGCCTAAACAACATTTTTTTCCAACAACACGTTTGTTTGAGAATGGAGACTGCTTTCAGACCTTACAATGTAGATGAAGATTCTTCAATCAGTCAGTCACTGAATCTCTAGCAACAACATGAGTGGAAGAAGTAAAAAATGCCCCCAAGAACCAAAATATGCCTGAAACGATGCATGTACATGTACATCATATACTGTATACACTTGTTATAATGTATCAGACTGAAGGATTTGTCTTGAATTTGTATACTTGAGGAGAATAAGCTTTGATTCACCAATACCCTGTAGGCCTATTTTGATTACTCAAGCTCCTTGGTTAACTCTTAATGCTGCCGCAAGTTGCAGATATGCCACAAAAGAATACACACAAGTCCATAGACTACTCTGGCATCGCTTGATCTCCGATTCTCGCCTCATAGTAATTGAACACATAGAAGCTACACAATAATTTCACTGTCACAGTAATCTGCATAAAAACAAAATGTATGACTAGTCGAAACTAGGGAGCATATAAATGAGGACTACCATAATTTGTACTTCCAACCATTTCCCTCCATTTACAGTTGTACCGTACTGTTACATTGTAATGTAAACTCAAGTTTAAGTCGCATTGTTGATCAATGTACAGAACTTGTGTGTTTTGCAGAGGTAGTGTGTTCTTAAACAGGGTTTGGGGTGAGGAAGTTGCCCTCTATTTTGTTTCCCTTTTGTTTCTCAAAAAGGAAGTGAGTGTGTTTGAAATATTTTTAGAAAAATAACTACAGCAAGTGCCAGAAATCAGTCATTTATGGCATGTTGTCATGACTGGCGTTAAAGCTTATTTCATTTAAATTTGTAAGCAGAGTATCGGTGGTTAATTATTTTGTTAAAATCGTCTAAAAAGCATTGATCATCGTTCAATATAGTTCAAAACCACTATCTAATAGCATATTCAAATTTGATATGACCTACATGGCTACATGTAGACAGTGCGATTTGAATGGACAAATAATTAAAACTGTGTGATGGCATTAAAAAAAAAAATGTGTTGTAGGTAGCGTGATGACATATAGTACAAGTCAAGTTGAACTTCGCGAGCCCGCAGCGCTCAAAGCGTCACAACTCATATGCAGATGCGCATACCACATAACGTAAAAGATATAATAAGGATTTGTAAATTTTTGTACTGCTTTAGCGCTAGTGAAATTAAAATTGCAAATCGCCTTCAAATTTTGAGTCTGCAGGTCAAAGATCATTACAGGCAGCTCATGTATATGCCAAATTGGTTCACTGCACAATAACTTAAAATATATTAGTAGGATTGCTAAAAAAAAATGTGCAGGGTAGCATGACACTAAAATACAGCGTCAAGTTCAACTTCAGCAGTCTACAGGTCAAAGGTCAAGTGTCACATATTGAAATTTAGTATTCCACACGGCATAACTTAAATAAGAAGATGGATTTTAAACTTATTGGTGTATGCGGAAAGATGACCACCATAAATACAGGTCAAGTATGGAGTCCGCGAAACTCAGAGTTCCACTAGTCAAAGGTCAACACGTCAAAGCTCATGAATGCGTTAAGTGTTTCTGCAATGATAAAAAACTTTTAAAAATCAAAGGGAAAAAAAAAATGCGCTTACTGATCCTGTTGAGTGGCGAGATATAATATGTGTGTCTGTGGACACATCAAATTACTAGTTTTGGCAATCTCGGCCGGACGGCGGTGGGCTCCTACATGTAGGCTATGTATCCTTAAATTATCCATTGTGTTCACCATAAAAGACTTTTAAGGTAAGTGACGTGATTGGATGCTAGTCTTCAACTTGGAGCGTATAAACTATAAATCAAGCTAAACATGCAAGGATTCCGCTGTTGAAGATTTGAGTCATTCTAAAATAACTTCCACCAGAATGCCATGTGACAGACAAATTTGTGCTGCTAGCTTAATATGTGGGATTAACTTGTCTCATTGGGCCTCAGAGAAATAAAAATCCTGGAGTATGTTCATGCTTGATAATTCCTTAACCATTCAATACTAAGACCACATATTTGTGCGTTGCCTTTTTCATCGTTGGAATTGCTGCTTTATTTACCCCATCTAATGAATATGTTAAAGTAAGAGAAAAATTATCAGCTATTCAATGAACTGGGTGACTACAATGTCATAATGAATATTAATTTTGTTATGAATTTTTAAATGAGATTTAACTAAATATATCATAAACTTATCAATTCGCAACGTGCTGTTGTTATGATGAGGCTTTGGCGTTTTTCCGCTTTGTTAGTGGGTGATGTATTGACTAATGAGAAACACATTTTACGGACGTCGTTTTTCTTTATGTTGTTTAAAAGTGAAAGGTATGTCAATCAAAATTATTTTAGTCTTAAATTTCACAAGAGAAAATAAGATATTAAAAATTTCAGCAATAAATAATTAATTAGGCTAATGTTTGACCACATCTCCATAATTCAATACCAAAATACCCTTTATACATAATAGACTATTCCAGTATGTTGGATTGATGAAAAAGCAAATTGGTAGTGATTATTTTATTCTGCGACAGGCTCTAGCTATTGAATGTAGTTAAAAGTAAACAATTCATGATATATCCTTTCAGCCAGGAGATCCAATCCAGCTGGAGGTATCCTTTTGTTTTCAACCAGTTGATTTGAGAGCATTTTGTATTTCTCCCTAATTGTGCAAGCCAAAGCTAAGCAAAATGTGCTGCCCTTTAAAGACGTAACCTAACAATAATGGTATGGACCTTGTGGCATTGTTCCTCCATGACTGAATGCTACATCATGATGTCGGGAGTAGCCGTTACTTGTTTGCTGTTTTGAGCGGAACACTGGTGCTATACCAACCAAATATTATTTATTATTTATATTATTATTATTGGAAAGCGCACAAGCATCAAGCATGTCAATGTTGGAATCTTCTGAATCGTAATGATTGGAGCAAATTGGCATGTAGATTAAGATAAATGACTGCTCACATTCATAACAGACAGTGATCCTATGAAATTGTAATCCTCACGCCTTATTGTTTTAATCATGCTAATTGTCAAATGGACAAGAATTTAAGATAGCATTCACGAGGCGGGCATTACTAATTAACCCTGTGCCTCGAGATTCTGAAAATCCAAGAGTAAACAGCACCGCATATCCGGATCCCGTAGCGACAGGCTTAATACTTTGTTACAGCGATAGTCAAAATGCTGTGATACCACAGTGATGCATACTAATACACCATTATCCATAAATAAGAAACAATAACATTTGTTGCTTGCTTTCTTCAGCCAAAGTAGGGCAGTTGATTATCTGAAATCCATATGTCAGCGAAGGTCCAGTACAATGTAAATTTAGATAAGGGCAGCAGAGAAAATTATAATAGCTAACACAACAGCACAACTTGGCACTTACAAGCTAAATCAGAGCCGCCAGAACAGGAAGCTTACACTGTGATCTATGCAACATTAGAAACTGACCTTTCGCTGCAGGGAAAAAATATACTTGGGTATTCAATTGTTTTGATAGCGGAATCATAGTGCAAACAAAGAGGCCCACAGGATGGGTATTAATCATTAACTTTGCCCGTAGTCGTTAGAATTCATCATCTTACAGGCTGATTATCATTTGAAAATTCAGCCATTTTCCCATACTTTACTTTGAAATACATTTTGTGCCTTGAAGCCGCATATTTTTTTTCCTCCGCACCAAAACTGTTTTTACTCAGATTTGATCTACAATAAAGATAGTGTACAATAAAAATTACAGTGATCAGCAATTCGTCGCGTCCAGCGCAAGAACGCCCTTAGACAGCGCATTGATAAAAAACCCGTCAGCTGCAGAAAGGCCCTTATGAAACACGCGCGTCAGTGACTAGAAGGGCCCTTATCACTTACTCACACTGCGCGTTCAGCGCGACAGTCTTAGCGCGGCCATTATGCGGGTTGCGCACAACAAAGGCTAGAGGCGCGAATTTTGAAATTACGGCGAACCGAAGTCGCGTAATCGCTGGTATACGAAGGCATTATTTCATCAATAATTAGAAAGAAACAGTTTATATTTTTACTGCAATTTTAAGATTATGAACCCAAATATTTTTCAGCTGAAACACACTAGTAGAATCAGTTATTGTCCTCTCATGCGTACAACACAAAAGGATTACCAAAGCCCTCTCGTCAACATCCGCTCAAGCGCATCAGAAGGAGAAGCAATAAATTCAAATTTTGACGTAAAAAGATAATTTAACAAACATTTATTTCATTATTTACACGAAAATCAAGTTTTTATGAAAACATGAATATGTCACCAATTACAGCAAACGTCTATGATTGAATGTTATTTTTTTTCCCAAAGTCTTATTGATATTTTTTAAAACACAGAACGATTTTATTTAACTTCCATTTTCAGCTGCAATCATTAATGTAGTTCGAAACGGGAGACGTACAATGTAATGGCCAAAATATTTTCACTCAAAATCCTGCACTCAGTCACTACTTATATTTGATTTTCTAAAAGTAATTTAACTCTTCAATCTCATTATTTTACTAAAAATAAATACTAACAAATATTAAATGCTACACATTGCATTATATTACGACCTGATATGTTTGACATAAATATTTTATTTTAATCTAAACTTGTGACTAGTGTAGAGCAAAAAATTTGACACACACAGAGTAAAGCATACCGGACTGGGTACGCGCAGAGAATCGCGCAAAAATCACGCCAACGCGCAGGGTAAAACCCGTTGAGCGCACCGTGGAATGTTGATTATGCTGCTACGTAGTCGCTGTTTCAACCACCAATAATATTTATTTCGTCTAATAAAAACAAAATAAAACTGTTAAAATTGTGAAATATGTGTAACTCTAAAATAATTAAATAAAAAACCTAATACGTGAAATAAATGCGCCTTAACAGGCCTGCATAGTTAGACTATCGAAAATAGCAAAAAGGTTAAATTTTACCTCAACTTTGTCTGCTCCTTCTTCAATCCGTCGATTAAGACTATTTGATTCATAACACTTGATTAGAGTAATCACCTTACATTGCATAATATTAAAATTTATCTCCCCAAAAACTCATTTTGCAAAAATTATCACACATAATAAAATACCTTAATAATTAGTGTATTTTACAAGAAAAATACCTCATGTATTGTAGCTAAACTAAAAATAAAAAAGTAATTGTTACTTTGGTGTTTCAAAACAAAACATTGATGAAAGAGGATGATCGAAATAATCGGCTACTGCATGTTCATATATTGTATCAATTTACTGATTTAACGATTTTTAAGTTTGAAAAGGGAGCAAATTTTTTGTTGTACGCATTTTCAAGGTTAAAAAAATACGCTGTCGCAGTTTGAATTTTTGACGTAATTTTACGCATTTTACGTAATAATGGCGGCGCGCAACAGACTGTCGCATTGTACGGACGTGTTATGGAACACGCGCGTCAGTGCAGAAAGGCCCTTAAATCAACATGTGCGCGTGTATACTAACGGCATTATACTGCGGTCATGCGCGTGTTCCGTTACGGCCTTTGCGCAACGGCGCGCACGTTCCATAAGGGCCCGGTAAGGGCCTTTCTGCACCGATGGGTTTTTTAATCAGGCGCGTCTAAGGGCGTTCTTGCGCTGACGCGACGCATTTTGGAATTCATAGGTTGTGAAGTTTTTGAAATGTAAACGATAAAGCATTTGAAATTGGGCTGTTGCTCAAGTTTGTAATGGTAGGTAGTCTAGGTTTCAAATACTGGATGTAAGCTTCAACTACTACGGTAAATTTGAATTTGGTAGAGTCAAACCGTAGCAGTGATTGCGTGACAATCATCCAACTGCACTGATGTGAATTTTTAACTTGTTACGTTTAATCAGCAGGTATGATTATATTGTTTGATGTGATTTTTAGCTCATCCGGCCCTTCGGGCCGGATGAGCTTATGCCATGGCATGGCGTCCGTCGTCCGTCCGTCCGTCCACAGTTTTGAAATGTTTCTTCTTCGTCATTTCTCAACCGATTTTGATTCTGATTGTTTCATATGATAGGGCTAGGTGGGGGATTTAAAACTTCTACACAGAATTGTGAAATTCATTATATATGTTAATTTATGCAAATTTATTCGAAATCACAAAAAATGCTTCTTCTCACTCATTTCTCAACCGATTTTGATTGTTATTGCTTTATTTGGTAGGGCTGAGTTATGCACATTAAACTTCTACACAGAATTTTGAAATTATACTCCATTAATTAATTATGGTAATTTATGCAAATTTATTCCAAAAATAACAAAAATTGCTTCTTCTCCCACATTTCTTGACTGATTTTCATTCTGTTTGTTTGATCTGATAGGGCTAGGTGGGGGCTTCAAGACTTCTACACAAAATTTTGAAATTAATCAATTATGCAAATTTAAAATTAATCAATTATGCAAATTTATGCAAATTTATTGAAAATCACAAATTAAATCACAAAAAATGCTTCTTCCCATTCATTTCTCAACCAATTTTGATTTAGTTTGCTTTATCTGGTAAAGCTAAGCTTAGTAAATTGTACCACATGAAATTTTGGATATATGATGTTGCGAGATGCCGGATGAGCGCTACGTCATTGATGTTTTCTAGTTTAGCTCATCCAGCCTGAATGGGCTAGATGAGCTTATGCTGTGGCATGGTGTCCATCCACATTTTCAAAGTAAACTGTACTTCTTCTTTGCCATTTCTTGTCCGATATAAGTCCATTTGCTTTACATGATAGCACTTGGTGGAGGATTCCAAACTTCTACACAGAATTATGAGACTCATTAAATACGCTAATTTATCTCAGTTTGAAAGTTGCCAAAAATGCTCTTCGTTCATTTGTCGAACGATTTTGATTTTTTTCTGTTTTTTTTTTCATCTGGTTGAGCTACATGAGTTGCACTGAATTCTACATAGAATTTTGAGACTTTGTTTACAAAGTGAATGCTAATTTAAAGATTGTGTCATTCATTTGCACGCCAAAAAACACCTAAATGAATGAATTCAGTTGAAATCATATCCAATGAGAAGATTAATATAAATAAACACCTCTCATAGAGACTTGGGGTAAAATATTGAGTTTTGGTGAAAATCTGGACGGTTAAACTTCATCCTTTTTTCAAATTACTCAGAAGCAATTTCAAAAAATCTGTGACGTCAAACGTGCACGTGCCGTTCCAAAATTGTCCGATCAGCCGTTAGCCAAAGGTCGTGCAGAGGTTAGCCGTTTAAGCAATCAGTGCGCTCCGCTGGTCTTGCGACGATACACATAACCACGATTCGCAGTTTGAGCAAAATTGAGACTCACGGAAAGAACAACATTCTGGTAACATGTCGTTATTAGTTTTTCTCATAAAACAACAAATTCATGACGTATGGATCTCAAACTTTCAACACACCATTTGTTAGTACTAAACTACCGTTTGGTATTGATGATGAAGGGAAGTAATGGACTTGCACATCCCTGACACAATCTTTAAATCACAAAAATTGCTTCTTCATCATTTGTCAACCAGTTTTAGTAGAGCTACATGTACATGAGGTACAATAACCTTCTACTCTGAATTGTTAAATTTTCCCTCTGATATTAGTTATGCTAATTTATGCAAAATCACCAAAATTAAAAATTGCATGAATTTCTTTGCCAGATGCCGGATGACCCCCACATCATTGATGTGAAAGTTGTTGTATGAATTATGTAAACACAGTAATATGTCACTAGTATTAATTCGTTCTAAATGATGATTTCACATATTTTGTTTTTGCAGAAGAAACTAAATTTCAATTCAATTCAATATTATTCAGTTATACATATTTGCACGTGGTTGTAATGTATATTTTTCCCCAATCTCAGACATCCAGTACCTCAAGACCACACTGCCACCGTCCACGGAACAGGGTTTCTTTGGATACCTAAAGGAGCTGGATTGTTCCTGCATCCAGGTCTATTCCATTCCTGTTTAGTTGAAGAGAATCAAGCATGAACATACCATCATTGAATTTCTCTTGTGCCCCGATAGAAATTGATCACATAGACATCTACACACCAGATTTGCCAGTTAAAACAGACACTAATGGTGATTGCAATGAACATTTTGGTTGTGAAATTTAGACTGCAGAAGCCTTGAACAGTGTGGTTGATTCTAGAATTGGTTTACCCCAAGTTGATGACTACTTCCAATCATGCTATTAACCTTTAATAACCCATTTTGAGACATGATGTACATTTCTCTACTTTCAGACATCCAGTACCTCAAGACCACACTGCCACCGTCCACAGAACAGGGTTTCTTTGAATACCTGAAGGATCTCGACTGTTCCTGTATCCAGGTCTACTCCATTCCGGAGGGCACCGTCGTATTTCCCAGGATTCCCCTGCTGCGGCTAGAAGGCCCCCTCCCCATCCTGCAGCTGGTCGAGACCCCTCTCCTGACACTCATCAACTATGCCAGGTATTTGAGTAGATTTCAGACATTGTTGTTGTTGAGTATGTTAGGGATGCCAGCTTGGTTGGTGAATTAAAATAAAAATTAATGATTTTTGTCTTTAAATCAATAAATGAGGTTTAGAAGGTAAATGTATTGATCATGTGACAAAAGTGGTGAAGGCCCCCTTTCCATCCTGCAACTGGTCGAGACCCCTCTCCTGATGCTCATCAACTGTGCCAGGTATTTGAGTAGATTTCAGGCTTGTTTTGTTGTTGAAAATGTACAGAAATGGCATCAAGATTTGGTGGATTTAAATCAAATCAAGTGATGATTTCTATTAAAAGAAAGAAATCACTGAACAAAGAAATACATGAGCAATTTTTTATGTGACAGACGTAGAAAATAATGATAAAAAAAAATCAAGATTTGATTTTGTCCATGTTTTGTTTGAAACAGTGAAATTGTCAAAGGTTTATTAGTGTTTTGAATGATGGTTTGATTCAAATTCTATGTTTGTTTTTAAAGGCATTGTATAACAATGTTTCCAGTTTAAAAAATCTGAGCTACATGATTCCCCATGCTACTAGTGTCTTTGATACGGTCTAAAAATGAAACCCTGAAAAAATTGCAGAGTAAAACAATCATTAAGTGCTTTAAAAAAGTGAAAATCATTGAGAGACCATTCCAGCTTTTCTCCATAGACTGCTGTGTTGCAGAATTTCCTATCGGCCGATATAAAATTAATGTGCCAATTTGTATCTGCACATTTGTACTAGTGACAGCATAACTGTCCAAACTTTTGTGTTCTAGGGTGTTTATTTGTCCACTCAAACACTGTCAGATATGTCAGATAGCAAAGTTTGACAATTTTTTAAACAGGTCTTCCACAGTGTTATATAGTGTCTTTAATATGCAGGGCAATGCTTGCATTCAATGTAAAAAAAAATTAATGTAAAACCAATCTCACTTTTATTTCGTATTTTAGGCTGTGAATTCGTGTGCCACATTTATTTGCTTTGTACCTGTCCACTTTCCTTTTCCTTTCTCTAAGTGTCTTGTCTGGACTTCTGTAACTCCATTGCCTGGATATCCCATCTGTCCTTTTTGTCCATCCTCTTTTTACTTTATGGACACAATACAGTCGCTGCCAAGAGCAAACACCTTTTATGTCCAAGTAGCCATGGATTAGCCCTCCATTTTTTTTTCTTGTTAGATCTTTTCTTTCTGTTTGCTTTTTAAAATATCTCTACTGCAACAGTGCCTGTCCAAGTGGAAGAACTCAACTTAAAATATGTCAGTCGAATTTGCATACATGTAACTATACACTTTACCCAGCCTTGAGGAAGCCATGCAGGGGCATTGCTAGTGGGGGTGGGAGGGTTAATCCCCCCCCCCAAGTTGGGTAATTTGCGATTCTGTCTGGTAAAATGATAGAGGACTCTTGTTTGTTTGTTTGTTTTTGCTTGTTTACTTGTTGGGTCAGTGCGAAGGATTCTGTTGGGTACACCCTCGGGAACAACCCCTGCCGCCCCCCCCCCCCAATTGCCATTGAGAAAGTTGTAGCAATACCTCAAACCATGCATTGTGGCTTTGGCAAGTCTACTTACACCGTGGTTTGTATGGTCTACGTATTTTGGGCTTGCACAACTAAACCTAGTCAGTTCAACTTTTGACCTAACAGGAGGTTGAAATTACACCTAACACAATGTGCAATTAGTTCTCATTCAAACATTAATAGACCTTATAGACCTTATTCATTTGAACTTTTCATGACCTGTTGAAGGTATGCGCCCATTACTTTGTACATGTATGCTGTCTGGGAATTTATAGTGCAGACGGAAAGGTGCAAGGAGAGGGTAATGTCATATGAATAAAATTCCATTGGTAGGGGATGTATTGTGTATTACACCAAACAAAAGAGAATATATACACAATTATTTCAAGCAATGTTGCTGCCTCTGGCTCCTTTGTGTATAACCCTTACATTCTCAGAGTTATACATATTAAGACTAAGAGTACACAATCTGAGATAATTTAGTGTATCATTCCATTTTAGAAAACATTCATTTCTATGTCTTGTTTAAAGTAAAGACAAACCTGTCTATATTGGCACCTGAAGGGAAACAGAAATGTGGCCATTATATACAAGTGTTTTAACACATAATTTATCTCCATAGGAATCATTTTAGTCATTGCTATATATAGCAGGTTGGCTGCTGTAGATAGGTGTCAGCAAAAATAGATGAGACTCTACATGTATCTCAAGTTGATTGGCACTTATTTTGAGTTGTTTGGAACATTTCTTAGT
The DNA here is from genome assembly GCA_001188425.1 of Eucidaris tribuloides. NCBI lineage: Eukaryota > Metazoa > Echinodermata > Echinoidea > Cidaroida > Cidaridae > Eucidaris > Eucidaris tribuloides. The sequence continues at coordinate 19,422 of JZLH01S0532103.1, forward strand.
GTGATATCATGTATTTTTCGAGACGTTTTACTCATACTTGCAGAAAATAGTGATTACTAGTACAGAAAGCTGAAAATGGCTAAGAAACTCAAGGACGAATGATATTGGACCTACTAGTTCTTATTCTTTCTCACTTCTACTGGCTTCTCAACTTTACCCCCTTCCCCAGTCTCGTCACCACCAATGCAGCCCGGTTCCGACTAGCAGCAGGGAAGGACAAACTTCTCCTGGAGTTTGGGCTGAGAAGAGCCCAGGGACCTGATGGGGGGCTCTCGGCATCCAGATACTGCTATATGGGAGGTAAGGAATACCGCCCATTTTTTTGGCAAAAGGACGCAAATGATAAATGTGTCATTTCTCATAAACGGAAAATTTGTGTCTGTCATTTACATTGGCGTCAATGCATTTTTGCAATATTGTTTCGTTAAAGCAGAATGAAACACAGACATCTTCCTGTACTCAGAGAATACAGAACAATAAAAGAAATACAACAGTGAAAGTTCGAGCAAATTTGGTTGAACTGTTCAAGAGTTATGAATGTTCAAAGTTTATTTAATCGTTGTTATTGAGGATTCTTAAATTGGCAACTCTACCACTTTTTGAGATGAAAGTGTGGAGAACTCCCCATTGGCTTTGTACACAAATTTTCACTTATTCTCATTTTCTATGAAATATCTGATTGCCTCTTGCTTGTTGTACGAGTATGTCCCAGCAAAAATGATTTGTACATGTTTTCTGGAAGAATTTGACCTTCACAACTATCATTTCAGAAAAACGTAAATTTGTGAAAATTTGTGTACAAAACCAGAGAATTTCCAACTTTCGTCGTCAAAAATTTGTCGTCTTGCTAATTTAAGAATCCTCATACATAAGGATTATGTAAACTTTGAACATTTATAACTTTGAACGGTTCAGTCAAATTTGTTCAAACTTTCACCATTTTCTTTCTCTTATTGTTAGCTATTCTCTGAATGCAAGTAAATGTCTGGGTTTCATTCCCTTTAATATATTTAATAGATGATTTATTTCTTCTCCATATTTACCTACCTGTACTTATAGATGTTTATACACATGACTAATAACTCCAATTTGAGTGATTCAATCACTCGCTTCCTTTTGTCAAATAGGCAGAATATTTGACAGTTGCTCAAATCTAAACTGTTTTTGGTAGCCTCTTTCGGGCAACCAATGAGAATTGAATGTAATCTTATCATACTAATGGGAAAAATACATATAGGACTTATCTACAGTCATCATACAAGTTATAACTGGCAGACCTTTCAAACATTCTGAATTTGGAGGAAAGAATCAGAATTTGACCATTCCATCTCTGGTTTCTGTATGACTTTTCTATTTTTCTTGCAGATTTTTCTACGAAGTCTATGGAAAATGCTGCAGTTTCTTTCTCTGTTTATAGCAAATATTGTCCCTATTTTTCAGTCAGGAAGGTTGGGAGGTCTGAATTAAGAGAATACACAGTACTGCGTTGATCGATGGAAAATCTTTCATCAAAATTTACAACTATTTCCGCTGAAGTAAATTACATTTGCATTATAATGGGGACTAATTTCACTTCATATGCCAATAAAAAGTTGAGGAATTGCGCAGTTTGAGTACCCGACGGAGTAGGCTCCATTGCTGCCAGTGTGTAGGCAAAATTAGACGATAGTCCCACGTATAAATTTCTGTGTTAGTACTTTGTCAGCAGTGGGGATTTGTGTAGCAGATATGTCCAAAACGAAGTGTTCTGTTGTTTTCAACTACTTTCTCCTGTACTATAGTGATATTTTTAGAATACCATCTGTTCACAGAAGGTTTGAAAGCAGTTGATATTAAAGTGTTGTTGTTCTGCAAGTAATCAACCAGTACTGTGTATTCTCTTTAACGTGTCTGTGTTGAAAAGCATCAAACTTGAAACTTAATAAGATTATACTACTTTGCAGGATATTTTAACCAGCTTCCATAGTCAATTTCATAATCGATCTGACCCCTGACCTCTTCATGTTCTCGTCATTTCAGGCTTTGATGGTACGAGTAATGTACTTGCAGGCAAGCTGTTTGGCATCCCGATATCTGGCACTCATGCACATTCCTTTGTCATGTCCTTCGGTGGACTGTCGGACCTACACAATCGGGTAAGATCATCGGCAATGATATAGTCTGGTCCAGACTTGGTCTGTGATACAAAAGTCAAAGTTAGCCCACTAGCCCTGATGCTGTACGGTATAATATTGAATGGCTTTGAGGTGGACACAACAAAATATTGTACAACTTGTGACAAATATCAGACGAGTCGCAGACGCATCCAGTATTTTCATTAGGAGTACAATATTTTCTGTGTCCACCGAAAATAAGCCATCCAATAATTATCATAATTATCTAAATCCCCTAGAAAATTATCATAATCTAGATTTATCACAATCCCCTACAAATCATCAGGTCTGTCAATGGCAGCCACTGATTTTATTCTTCATGAGACGATATGTTACCCAACAGAATTCACATCTTTCTTTTAATTATTTCATTAAGCTATGCAAAGCAAGCACATTTTCATAAAGTAATGATATACTGTGATTCATGAAAATAGTTGGTTTGATACTACCTAATTTGTGTAGAAAACTGGATCAACTCGTTAGTCAGGCATGGGCAATACAAAAATACATGTACCTGGATGTATTTGATATTTTTCCTCACCACAGCACGCATATGTGCATTCTTTTGTGCGTGTTGCGTGCGGGATACGCGATGATATCAAGGGGCTTGAAACCTTCCATTTACATGTAGATAATGTTAAATTGAATTTGAATTTGAATTTATTTATTAACAACATAACACAAAGTTACAAATGTACATTCAAAGGGTAACATAGTTGTATACATGTCCATACGCGAGTTATAAAGACAAAGAAAATATCCATAGCATATCATATTATAATTATGTCATATAAAACTTGTAAATTGACCATACCTAATTAATATGCAAACTATGATTGGATTCCTAAACTAGCTACAATTGATGCTTTCATAGAAATCCAATAGTGAAATAACGATTTAAAGGAAGATATTTTTTAAACTTAAATTGTTGTTAAAGGCACTGTATAACAGTGTTTCCAGTTTAAAAAATCTGAGCTGCATGATTCCTCATGCTACCAGTGTTTCTGACATGGTCTAAAAATGAAGCCCTGAAAAATTGCAGTTTAAAACAATCAGTAAGTGCTTTAAAAAAGTAAAAATCATTTAGAGACCATTCCAGCTTTCCCCCATAGACTGCTGTGTTGCAGAATTTCCTATCGCTCGATAGGAAATTAATGTGCCAATTTGTATCTGCACATAATGTTCTAGTGACAGCATAACTGTCCAAACTTTTATGTTCTAAGGTGTTTATTTGTCCATTCAAACACTGTCAGATATGTCGGATAGCAAACTTCGACAATTTTTTAAGCGTGTCTTCCACAGTGTTATATAGCGTCTTTAAAGGGAAGACCAAAAGTTAGCACGGGTGTCAGTCGAGATTGGTTTCCCGAGTTTCTAGAACTATATGCAAAGTCAAATTTGAGTAAACATGTATCCGCATCCAACAATTAAGCAGGAACACTTACTTTGACTTAATAACAAATTACTTAATCTTTATGATTCATAATGAGAGATGATGTGATTTCTCACTTGGTTGACCATGAAGTGAGTATAAGCTCATAGCAGGCCTTCAACTGCTCCTAATTTTCCTACTTTTTCCTACTTTTTGGGAAGATCCTAATTTTTTTCCCCTTTAATCCTGATTTTCCTACTTTTTCCTACTTTTTGTCAAAAAATAAAAACCTTTGTGATATGTTAAATATTTGTTTGGAGTTGAGTAGTCTTTACAGGTTGTTGCTGAGAGTACTCATCACCTGTTTGTGAAGGAAAATTTGTTTCTGTGGATTTCCACTTTCTTTGCCAATCTTAGAATTTATTTTCCGCATATTTCACATGTTTCAATTTTCGTCTGAGTTACTACTCCAACCACTTCTTGTAGATATACTACTTTGCTCCTACTTTTGTGGATTGATTCCTATTTTTGGAGAATTCTGCTCCTAATTTTCTCCTACCTTTTCAACAAAGCAGAGTTGAAGGCCTGACATGTTCTTGTAATACATCTTGTATAATAATAATACCATGGCAGCTTCTTACTCTACTATTTTTTGAATTAAGCAAAATTTCCTGCATTTTGTAGATGCTTCAACCATTAGACCAAGGCAAGCCCCCTGTGGATTTTGTTGAGGTTTGTCTTCGTTGTCGCGAGAAGATCTGTTCCCATATGAGCGTCCTTCAGGAACAAACCAGTGAAGGAGAATTAGCGGCATTCATCGCGTACGCTGTCTCGTTCCCACAAGGATTCTTGGCCCTGGTTGACACGTATGATGTACTCAAGTGAGTAGTAATATGTGTTAAGGAGATAGTTGTACTGCCAGGTGTTAAAGATAGGTTTCAGGATTTGCAAGTCCATCACCTCCCTTGGTTATCATTACCAAACAGTAGTTAAGTACTTACAGATGGTGTGTTGAAAGTTTGAGATCCATACGTCATGATCTTGTTGTTTTATGAGAAAAACTATTAATGATATGCTACCAGCACATTGTTCTTTCCGTGAGTTTAAATTTTGCTCAAATTGTAAAAAAAAAGCTTATGTGTACGTTCGCATGACCAGCTGAGTGCAGCTGTCAGTAGCTGACTACGTAGATTGATATTATCAAATAGCTAAACTCTGTGTGACCTTTGGGTAGTGACGGATTGGACAAAATTTGTAACTAACAGAAAGGCCCATGAACAGGCCATTGTTTTGCAAATTTTGAAATTTAACCATCCAGATTTTTATCAAAATTTGTGTATTATACCCAAAGGTTCTATGAGAGGTGTGTGTTTATACTAATCTCCACATTGTGAATGAATTAAGCTGATTTCATTCATTTTGCCACTTTTGGCTTGCAAATCCTGAATCCAATCTTTAATCAAGTGATTTTTCATTGATTGATAGTGAGTTATTGCCCAAATTCTTGTAAATTGTCACAGATTGCTGCAGAACTGACAATGCTGCTAGTAACAAAAGGGAACTTACCAAAGTCAACCTAGCACCAGTGACTTGTTAACTGTTGAATAATTACAATGAGTTGTGGTCATCTGAGACTTTGTTTGCTGAACAAAGTTCGAAGTGACCAGACCATACCATATCTGAGGTAGGGTACATGCTGGCATATCTTTAAAAGTGTGTGCTTATGCATGACCGTCTTGTGCACACTGGAATACACACGCTTAGTAACCGGTGTATTTGGAATGTTTACATGTACCATATGTATCGGAAAACTGGCTTTCTGACTGAATAAGTAGAAATTCATAGCCGACGATGTTAGAAATACACCAAAACACAGTGTTTTTATGATGTACATTATTCAAGGCTAAATTTCTGCAGGTTATGTCATTGTGTGGTGTTCTTGACACAAGTTTGGAGTTGAGAATGTGTGGTATTTTGGGGTCAGCCAGTCATCCCTTTAAATTAAGGAATCATTGATTAAAAAAACAAAGAAGTCCGTAAGAAATATGGTCGTGTGAATAGTCATGGCGGAAACAAATCTTGTGCAAAAGGAAGTTGTGATTTGTTTTTAATTTTCTGTTTAAACAACTGAAAACCTGAAGGTCTGAAGGCAGTTACACATTCGATGTCTACAAAATAATAAGCACTTATTATTTCATTCAAGTGCTTGTGTTGCATATATATCTGAACTGGTTTGGGATTTTATACTGGTTATTTTGACAGTGTTTGAAATTTTTTTTCAGGATTTAAACCATACTTTTTTTAAAATTGGAGATGGCTTATGGTCACTTAAGCACATATCACATAGGTACACCACAGATAATTTGCCCTTTTTTGGGTGCATTCATATTGCATATGTGGTAGTATTATTTGTACAGAACAATTTAGTCCAGAAATATGTATTTCAACATCAAAATGTCTAACTTGTATGATGACTTTGTATCTATCACTTTACAGAAGTGGAATTGCCAACTTTTGTGCCGTCTCGCTAGCGCTGAACGAGCTAGGATACACTGCCAAGGGGGTCCGTATCGACAGCGGGGATCTGGCCTACCTGTCACTCTACATTAGAGAATTATTCAAGAAAGTGGCAGGCGAGTAAGTGTGACCCGGTTCTGTGTCAAGGATCAAGGTTCAAAGGTCATAGTGGTTTGAGTTATTATTGGTAGTGATATTATACTGTTGGACTTGAGTAAACAGTTTTTCTATATTTTTTTGATTGATATTGGGCATTTGAAAAGGTTCCTGTCAGATTGAAGTCTAACTAATATGATATTAGGACTTCTGGACTTTCGGAGGGAATTCAGACTTGTAGTGTGGGTCTCAGTTATGGGTACGGGTACGGAGTCACACTGAAGCATGGGTATGGGTCCAGGTCAGAGACCATGGGTACGGGTCCGGATTTTGGGGTACGGTACGGGTATGGGTACGGGTATTGGTACGGGTATGGGTACAAGTACTACAAGTCTCCGAGGGATTGGGGGGGGGGGGTCTTTGGGGTGAGGACAGAGATGTAACAGCTATCAATGATTGGGCCAAACTGTCACATGTGTCGTAGTATGAATGGTGTGTGACAATCTAGTCGGTTGTCGGGCAGAAGGGCCCTAACATAAGTTCCTGACAAAAGGGCCTTGACAGCAAATTTTCTCTTCATTTGAGAAATATTGCTTAACTCGATATTTGTACTTTACAGACTGACAAAAAGATCTAAAAATATTACACTGCTATGATTTCATTTCAAAAGAGCCAATGGTTTTCAAGTTAGAGGCAATCAAGTGCCTTCTGTTAGGAACTTATGCTAGGGCCCTTCTGCCAGACTACTGATGACGTAATGTGATGGACAAGTGTAGAGTACAATTTAACGGATACATACGTCAACCTGGCTTCAGCTGCCATAAAACATAAAATCCATGTGACAGTTGAACACTTTGTAGCCCATTATGATAAAAAACCAATTACCATTCTATACAATTAAGTACCGATTGTATGTAATTCCTATGAACCTACCAACCCTTTGGAGACGCTTTAATTTTGCTATAACACACATTTTTCATTGACCCCAACACGAAATATCTCGTACTTAGTCTCCAACGCGTTTAAGATGGTTTGATTTGTGTAAACACACATTTCCCATAGACCTTGGGATGAGATATCTGGTCTCTCATCTTCAACAAGTCTTCATTAAAATTTTCTCATTTGAAAAAAATGCAAGAGGCATTACAGGTTACCATTACAGGAGAATTACCACAAGCATAAATCCAAGATCTATTTCCATGCCCCATTGTTCATTGGCCATTTGGCTTCTTTTGTTGTTATTTATTGGACAGGTTTAATTTACCCTGGTTTGAAAAACTCATGATTGTAGCAAGTAATGACATCAATGAAGAAACACTACTATCACTTAACCAACAGGTGAGTAATTTCTTTTATTTGTTATTAATGTAAATATTTTATTTATTATGTGTAAATATTCCCTGATAATCTTTGAGCACCCTATAGTATCCATGGAAACAAATATTTAAGTCAGTGTATTGTCTTAAATGATGGTAAATTAAATTTGTGCCCATTGTGTATGAAATAAAATGAAAATGTATGGGGGTTCTCCAACTTTTTTTGCCATAGGAAGTGTGCGTAGTGATATCTGTTAGCTTATCATGTAGATATCATACTGTCTCATTGTTAACAATTTTTGATGGGTGGGATGTTGTTTTCTGATGTCTAGCATGATAATATAGTACTTTCTGGAAGGTTGATGAAAATTGTCAGATTGACGAAAATTATACTCTGACTTAAATTTTTGTGTTGTTTTAATTGATTAATGACAGGTAAATAGATGCAGGAGGTTTGTTTAGAAACAAATGAATCATATTGTTTTTGAGAGAGATTGTTGGAATTTAGTTTTTCAACACTTGGGTGTGCATTCTATCACTACAGCACTATTCCGAAGAATGATCATAGACATAGTATGTGCAATCACCATTAAAGTTAGTTGGAAAAGAGCATATCATTCCTTTTAGTATTTCTCAGGCATATGAGAATTAATTTGGTATCTTTGGCCATGTATATTGGTTTGACAAGCATAGCATTACAATTTTGTACTGCATTTGCCATATAACCCTATGATCTTTTAAAATATTTGGACTACCTATTGAATTAAGTATGGTGATAAAAGGAGTATAGCCCTGTGATCTTTTGAAATATTACGGCTGCTTATAAACTAAAGTGTGAAAATTTGAAGTGAGCTATCATCTGCCCTTCCCTACCCTTTGCTAACACACTTTAACAATTTGAGAAAGAAACGGTGAGCGCAAAGCACTCCTGAGTTGCTGAAATTCCTTTTGCTCTCCCCTTCCTTCCCCTTCAAAATCATCCTACCCCAAATTCTGATTTGAGCAAGTGTTTTTGCAACATAGTATCTAACATCTTGCACAGTTGTTTGCCCTGTCACTTAGCTGCCTGGTTAACCAAGTTAATAAGCTATAAAATTCCTAGATGGGAATTTATTAAACAGTATAAATATTTCCTTGTGATCCTCAAAAAAAGAAAATACCATCAGCTTAAGCAAGAAATGTGGTTCACCTGTCTGCCAAAAAGACTTTAAAGATGTGCTAAGTCTATCCTATTTATGCCCTTTTCATAAATGTAAAACAAATGTTGAGCTTTTCACACACAAGGCTGACAAACTGCAGTCTTGAAATGTTCTGGAAGATTTCATGCATCATGAGTAAACTTGGCTTCTCCCTATATATCTTACAATTTGAAACTTTTGAAGAATGTACAAAACTTGTCGATCGTTGATTAACATTTCAATGTAACATGACTCAATGGTGACCCCCATCATAAAATGTATGGTTCAAGAATTTCCTTTGTAGCTTTTTAAGGTTTCATATAATCAAACTCCCAGCAAAGGTTTTAACACAACAATAGAAAACTAGAATTTTCATCAAAGTACTGAAATTCAAATCAAATTAGGTTCATAATATATAATACAAGCATTTTCATGCCGTTCATCAAAGCCCATATCACTATCAATGTAGCTGAAATTAGAAAATATAAACATATTTGAGTGACCTATTTATCTACATATTAAGTAGCTACATGTACATGACTTATGTCATTAAGCACACAAGTCATGTAATTGCATGTAATAGAAATTGATGTGGACACATAGAACCATAATTTCATTTCATGACAAATTCAGTATATTCTTCATTTTTTGTAATTATTTTTTAGTGTTTACTTGGGTTATTTTATCATGTTACATGTAGATTGTTTTATTTTGCTTAGACATGGCAATAATAAAAATCAGACACCACCACATTATAATTGCACAAATTGATACTGGTATTATTAGTATAGCGGTGTAATTTTATCATATTAACCAATTCACGTACCATTAAATGAAGTAGAGTCTGGTTGGCTGATTGAACAACTTAAATATTTAGTGTAAAAGTGATAGTTAAGCTTAAAATTGTAACTTTAAAATTAACATTTTGATGTGTGTTAATGTCACCACACATGTAATTTAGCAATTCAGAATGTCCAATATGTACATAGTTGGAGAAATTTTTGCATATTTGGGTGTTCACATAAGGAAGACAAAATGCCTGTGCTTGTAAAGTTAACATACAAAATATATCAAATGCACTGATTTGCTCACTGCATAGATGCATAGTCCACCAATATGCATGTTATTGTATGCACTGAGCAATGACGAAGTACTTGCACTATTTGAAGTTGACTCATTTGCCGTTTGATCTCACCTGCAGCTTAAATTACGGATATCTATACAAAGTGTGTACAGAGTCTGCCTCCTTAAGGTTAAATTTTTAATAAATTGCATGGACATGTATTTTGCTAAAAATTTAGCATGCAAAATTTGTCAAGGGATAATTTCAGATGTGTAGTACTGGTATGCACTCCTTCATTCTACTTTCTAGAAATGATCTACAGTACAATGGCAGATCCCCCACCCCTGCAGGTGTAATGCATCACAAATTCACCCCCTCCCCCTTCCCCACCAGGACAAAACAAATGACCCCTTGAAGAAAAATTGCCTGTCAGTTGAACTTGCAATGTGCACAGATCAGGGTAGGAATCAATTTTTATTTTTTAAGGGCGATTTTTGTTAGAGCCTTGGGGCTATTTTTTAATTTTGGGATGGCTATTTTTCTACCACTGGGGCTATATTTTCATTGCACATCAGAATTTGAAGAATGCAATGAAAGATTGCTGATGTTTTAGCTGGTGCTTCATCCACAAAAGCAACTTTTTAATTCATTTTTGTCTCAATGCCATGGTAAAAAAAATGAAATTTTTCGTAGCAAATCCGAGGGCGATTCTTAAGGAAATGGTCGTCCCAAAGAATTAGGTTTGGGGGATTTTAGGGGGCGATTTGGGCTTTGCCAGGGGCTAAATCGCCCATTGCCCTGGGTTATTTCCTACACTGGCACAGATTGACTTTGTATGACCCTGAGGAAATGTGCAACTTATTAACATGTTGCCTCCGAGATGCAGTTATGTAACTCTCACAGAGTATTAACACATGTGACATTCAGTTTCTGTAACCAATGGCTAACCATCATTGGAGAGTATACCTTATGGGCCAAATGTCAAAAAATTGGTCACAACATTTACATGAATGATGTAGTGGGTAGTAACTGTATTTTCGTTGGTTGAGAGCTCAAAGGGCACTACAACGTGACCCAGAAAAAATTTCCCTCTAGTAGACAAGAGAATAATTACCAAAATCTGGTTTTATACTCAATTAAGTTTACATATTTAGGAAGCTCGTTTTATTTTCTAACTTTTGTGAAAATTTCATTGGTCTCGCTTCATTGGTTTTGAATACTTGGTCCATTATGTATTAACAGCAGTGCTTTTCAGTCCATTCCAAGTTTGCAGTGCTTAATCAATGCATCAACCTGAATGGTAATCAGGTGGAAGGATGTGCAGGAGAACAATAAAGGTTTACAAGCCAGACATTGAAGAACAAACTTTTAATGGAATACACCCTATGAAAGCAAACATGCTCAGTGGAACTGCATTTTGATTGGTTTTCATTTTGAAAAGTGAATGAACTTGACTTAAGTTACTTAATAACAACAAGAACACAGTCATTGACATAAAGTGAAGCATGGAATAATGCATGGTATTTCTGTAGTGTGCATTTCTTTTTAGTAAACTTAGAATGGGCCGGAAAGCACTGCTGTTACATAAGAGCCTGTATATTCAAAAGCAATGAAGCGAGACCTTTGAAATTTTCCCAGGAACTACAAAATTAAATGGGCTTTCTAAATATGTAAACTTAATTGAGTACAAAACTTGATTTTGGTAATTATGCTGTTGTCTACGAGAGGGACATTTTTTCTGGGACACGCTGTAGTATTGTGCCAAGTATATAGCATCAGTGCCCTTCTGGTTCTAAGCTGATGATTTAATAACCATTTGCCATATGTTGTGTGTGTAGTGCACATGTGTGTGTGTCTGCAATATATACACCTGAATGTTTGTTGTACCCCTTTAATTAAAAGTAGCTTGTGTGTTACGCTTCATATTTAACAATTTTCCCAGATGATCACCAAAACATTGTTTACCCACGAACCTAAGGTGAGTGTTTCCTGGATCTTGTCACATTCTAACTCTCACAGCTGTAACATCCATTTCCAATAGCATACTTATATGTGAATAACAACTATTACTACGGGGTTGTAGCATTCAGTGTTGTATCTGAGACCGGCCTTGAGGCCAGTTTCTGGTGGCCTCGGTCTCGGTCTCAGACCGAGTCACCTGTACAAACCCTATGGAAAGGTTGTGTTTGGTGGCCTCGGTCTGGGAACCTGTGGTCTCAGATATAACACTAGTAGCTTTGGTTGGTGGCGCTGGCTGGAGTCTTACTGCAGTTGTGATCTTGGTTCCAAACCTCTTGACATCTACCCTTCCCCCCCCCCCCTAAATTGCTCCCTGGATGATTACCCCTTTAGTACAATTACTTTTCTTGGGGCAAGTACACCGGGACAACCACCATCTTGAGAACTAACCCCCCCCCCCCCCCCTCCCTCGACAGTTACTTTCTTAGGGCACGCACCCCGTGGACAACTACTCCTGATGGCAATTACCATTCTAACTGCTGAACAATTACCCCTGTAGAACTACCCCCTCTCCACTAACCCCCTTCATAATT
>JZLH01S0532103.1:34914-53251 GCA_001188425.1 Eucidaris tribuloides
AATGGACAGGTTGGAAATCATAAACCAGCTCTAGTAAAACATCTTTCAGTATTGTAGCGTCCCATATACACCCAAGTTAGTGTAGTTCAACAAAAATTGCTTAAAATATGTCAACCGCAGTAACTACATGTAGATTCCACACTTTTCATTTGTTAATTCTATAGCACATGAATCATGATTTTCACAGCGGAATATTTGGTACCACTTACAATTTATCATTTGAACTGGTTTATACATTGGTGTTGTTCACCTGTGTGTGTGGGGCAAGGGGGAGGGGGCCGAATAGCTGTGGGGAGGTGGCTGCCCCTTTCGTCAACACCTGCTACTGTTGATATACAGCTGCTCATTGTAGCGTTTTGTAGGGGTCTGTTTTAATTGTAAAAAGGCTGGGGAGGTTGAATCTCCCCCCCGCCGACTCCCCCCCCAATCGTTTCATGCAACTACGCCATTCTGCCATATGCACAAGCAGTCATGGTCATGCTTTTAGTTTCAGTCATCCTTTTTAATTTTTTCCTTTTTGTATCAGAACTCAGAACTTCTCATGCAAACGTCAATGGAGTTATTATTGCAATAGGTCTAGAGAGTGTTAAAGTATATCCAATCTTCCATTCATTTTTCAAATAGTTGAACTTTTCATCCCATATAAAACAGTTTATTATGGCTTTTAACAGATGTATGCAGCGTTGAAATAAAGAGCAATTAGCTAGATGCAGGCTACCATACTCGACAAGTCAAATACTTTGCTTTGGCTCATTCCTCAGTATTTGTTAATGGAACTACTATAAATGTGAACATTTGTGGCAACATGGTTGTCTATTTCCTCTCTATGTTGCCTTGAATGATTTTAATTGATTCACTGTCTGACAACCTATTACTTTCAGTATTGCTTACACTTTTCTTTCTTAACCCTAAAAGACTGGGGCGGGGGGGCCTAAAGGCCCCCTCTCGACCTTTTGCGTATAAATTTTTTAACGCGAGAAAGCTATCGGCCGCGATATTTCATTACTTTTTTCTTTTTGAAGCTCTTGGCATCCTGTTTAAGCGGCCAAATTTGCGTTGACGCCCGGCGCGCTACCCACGGTTTCCGAAATTACCAACTTTTCGTACTGCATGTCACACCAAAAATCGACTCAAAAACGATTGAAATTGTGTGTTATTTCAATCAAATTGTTGTTTTTCAGCCCAAATTCATAATGTATATGATTATTTTTACTTTTACTGATTGAAATTGATTAATTTTTACTGTGTTTATGACCGAAATTTATGTCGGCGACAATTTCCATTGAAAAAAACAATAAAAAACAAAAAGGTTCGAAAAACAAAGAAATACATAATGAAATTCCCAAAACATAAAATACATAGAAAAACATTGATACCGAATTTTTTTTAATGTGCCTCACAATCAGAATCTCGCAAGAGTCTTTTAAACAAAAAATGCAGCCACTTCAAGGGCTTTACTTAATGATTTACAGCCAAATTCTTAATTTCATGGGCATAAATGTAGCAAACATAATTAATTAATTTAAAAATAAAATTTGACTAATTTTTTGGAACAATCAAATATACAATTCTGTAGGATTATGTCATGGGTGACGTGCGTGTCGACTTTTCATCGCGATCGCCTGAGCGATCAACGGCCGAGATCATAGAAGGGGGGCCCTTACGCCCCCGCCCCCCCCCCCAGTCTTTCCAGCCTCCAAAATACCCCAGTCTTATTAGGGTTAAGAATAATCATTTTTGACTTGTAAATTGTTTGTCAACCAAGTTTAAAAAATTTGTAATGCCAAGTTGCTGGAAGCATCATGTTTTCGGTCGTCCATCTGTCTGTTACCGTTCTTGTTACTGTGATAACTTAAGAACAGCTGATTGAATTTTGATGTAACTAGGACCAAGTATGTACTATGAGGCAACAATAAATTGATTAGATTTTGCCTTTGAAAGGTTGAAGGTCACAGGGCCTAAAATATGTTTGAATTAGGCCGCTTACCACGATAACTTAAGAACGGCTGGTCAAATTTTCATGTTATTTGGGTGAAATATGTATTATAAGGTACCCATGCACTGATTAGATTTTGGAGTTGGAAGGTCAAAGGTCACAAGGCATCACACATGTCTGGATTTGGGCTTGTTACCACAAGAACTCAAGAACGGCTTATCAAATTTCAATATATCTTGTGTCAAGTATGTTGTTTGAGGCACTAATTCAGAGTTGAAGGATCAATTAAATTCACCAGGCCTCATACATGTCTGATTTGGGCTTGTTACCATGATAACTTACAAACAGCTTACTGGATTGTGTTACTTCAGACAAGTATGAAGTATAAAACACCAATGAAGTGATCAGATTTTGGAGTTGAAAGGTCAAAGGTCAGAAGGCTTATACATGTCTGATCATGTGCTCTCGTTACCATGGTGACTTGAAGCTTTTTAACTGAAATCAAATTGGGTGGGAGTGTAGACTGTGGAGGCATACCCATCGACTGCACGCAGTCGAACTATTCTAGTTGTGATTTCAAATGATTGATGTATGTTGCATGTGATCATTGAGTATTTGAGTATTCTGTGACCTACTGAATGTATGTCCTAATTGTTCTTTTCTTGTTAAGAGGCAAACAAAGAAAGATACATGTACCGTCCTGCTATTCAGTCTTTCACTGTTATACTTTGGCAGTATCAGACTTTAAAGCCGAAGTTTAGTTTTGGGAATTTTTTGTTATTTGAAAGCTTTATGCCCCAAAGTCATAACCCTGCATTAATAGATTCTGAATACCTTTAGTTTTTTTTTAATTAGTTAATGAAAAATCTTGGGGGGGGGGACCCCCGAGATTTTCGACTGTATTTTATATTATAGCATCCAAAGGGTTAAAAAGGCTTTAAGGTTACATGTGTTATACCTCATCTGAAAGAGCAGAGTCTGCTCTTTCAGATGAGGTATAGCTCATATAACCTTTTTAACCCTTTGGATGCTATAATATACAAATATGTATGGCCATGAGCGGCTCTAGTTAAAACTGTAGGGCCCGAGGTGATTGCAATAGTACTATTTTGCTGAGGGGTGTAGCCGCGAAGCAAAAATTTCAACTGGATCCGGAGGCATAGTTTTAAACTAGAGCCTCGAGTGCAAGCCGTACAATTGTTTTTATAACTAATTTCATATATTATATGTTTATTATTGGTTAAAAGATTTCAATAAATGTAATGCCAATTAACTTAACGTTAACTCGGCGTTAACTAAACGTGAGGACTAACTTACGGTTATAAGATCATCTATTCACAATTAAATACATGTAGTAAGACTTAAGCTTGCTTACCATACACAACAACGTGCTTTGTACACACCCAAGACATTAATGAAAAAAAAAGTAAAAAAGTTATCAAGAAAGCAGTGTAGCGTGGGCTTATCGACGCCGGTCCCCACGGTGCATTTACTCTGAGCGCTGTGACACGCCGCGCCTATCAATGTAGCGCACAAACGGCTTGGCATAACGTTGTGTTCTTAGCTATATTGAAGCAGAGTTCCAAAAGTTCCTGGAATAATATAGCGTCAGGCTAACTTTGCAACCCAGAATTCACACTCAGTCAATTTATAGCGAACAATTTAATTTCATTATTCCCAACTAACATCTGCCGATGATGGTTAAGTTAGACATCCAGTTCGTTAAGCTATCGGCGACACGAAATGAGCCAGATATTTAACATTCGCTACTGTGCAATCGCGACATGTGTAGCATAGCTGTAGCTCCTGCCACAGCGCAGCCTCCGCGCAGGGAGCGGCACGACGAAATATTAAAAAGTTTATTGTGAAAAACTAAGACTTAATTTAATGAGTAAAATGCATAATATCAACAGGGAATTACATACCTTTCGATAGTGTTACATTTATGGCACCATTGTTTAAATTTCATAATAAAAACTCAACATTTCCTGCCTTTTCTTCTTGGTGTTTGGTGTGCGGTGAATATTCGCTGCTGGCATAAGCCAGCATGAGCTAACCTCTGATTGGCTAAATGCCGACAGATCGAACAAATCGTAGAGCAAATCAGATTGCGAGAAAAGTAACATTTACGGCTTTGAAGTACTATTACGGCTTTGAATACTATTTACGCTTTGAAAGTACTATTTACGGATCCGTAAATAGTACTTTCTCACAGACTCGCAAGGTAGTGTGTTTATTTTTCATCATGTGACATACTTTTAACCAATCATGAACAAGAATATATGAATGCAGTTTATAATGTAAAATATAGCCGAAAATCTCGGGTCCCCCCCCCCCCCCCGAGATTTTCAATAATTAATTTAACAAAAACTAAAGACAAAAAGAAGGCTATATGAGTTATACCTCATCAGAAAGAGCAGAGTTTGCTCTTTCAGATGAGGTAATAACACATGCAACCTTAAAGCCTTTTTAACCCTTTGGATGCTATAATGTAAAATATAGTCGAAATCTCTCGGGTCCCCTCAGATTTTTCATTAATTAATAAAAAAAACTAAAGACATTCAGATCTATTATTGCAGGTTATGACTTTGGGGCATAAAGCTTTCAAATAACAAAAAATCTCTCAAAACTAACTTGGGCTTTAAGAGTGTGAATGGGCAATCAATATAAATCTTGTCCTGATTTCTGTTTTCCTTTTGATTCAGCTGAAATAGTGGCTTACATGTTGCGTCATCCCTCAACCATGTTGCCTTATTTACTTGTGGGACTAATTGTATGTTTGGTTGTGGGACAATGTAATCAAAACATTTATTGCCAGATATTTCATGTTGTAATCTAAAATTATTATTACTATGAACCTGTTCGAGACTAAGAATAAGATATCCCAGGCTGGATTCTATGGAGAATATATGTTATATTGAAATTGAATCGAGGTAACTTTGCTCAGGTGAATTCTAGAGAGTCATCTTTTCCAAAAGTTTATTGGGCCAGAGAATCAGTAGTCCAATAGTGCTGCTTTCCTGAAGAGAGAGTGGTTCCTAAAGGCTGTGTATCACTGCCCTGAAGACTACATGTAGTTACGACCAGTTGGCGACCCGAGTCTCCGTGAAGTCTCCTTGAGGCTAGCAGGGTCTCTACGGTGTCGCGGGAAAATCAAACATGTTCCAATTTGTTTGGGAGACTTTTTCAAATCTCCAACAATTCTCAGAGACATCTTCGCAATGTTTCCTTGAGACCTTCGGTCTCCCGCAGACATCTCCATGACCTGCTGGAGGTTGGAAGAAGTCTCCAACAAAAATCGAATATGTTTGATTTTCCTGTGACTCCTGGGAGGCTCAAGAGATATTAGTCCAGTATTGTTGACATACTAATGACTTTTGAACTAACAAACCTTTAGACCGACAACATGTGAAAGTACCCAAGACTGAGCTAATTATTGATTTGCCTTCCAAACCATGGTGGGGGTATAGTTCAACTAAATTTTCTCATTTGTATTGCTAATGCAATATTTTTTGAATTCTCAAATCTTTACAGACCTACAATTTGTAATACTGTTCTTGTCTAGACTAGCAATCTCGACTAGATAACAACTTAACCCGTTGGAGACATTTTGAGTTTTGTGTAACATGCATTTTCCATAGAGTCTAGCCTGAGATATTTCATTCTTAGTCCTCAATGGGTTAAAAACTAATATGCTGGCGACTAATCGTCCCTTTACCTTATTTTCTGGTTTGTTCCACTTATTTGTAGGGCCACAGTATTGATGCGTACGGTATTGGAACACATCTAGTAACCTGCCAACGGCAGCCAAACCTGGGAGGTGTATGCAAGGTAAGTTTAAGACTCTATGTAACAGTGTGGAAACACCATTTTAAAAATTGTCAAATTTTGCTATCTGACATATCTGACAGTGCTTGAATGGACAAATGCGCACCCTTGAACACAAAACTTTGGACAGTTATGCTGTCACTAGTCAAATTTGTACAAATACCAATCGGTAGCATGAATTATTGTCAGGCTACAACAATTATGCAATACAGCAGTCTATGGGGGGGGGGAAGGAATGGTCGCTCAATGATTTTCACTTTTTAAAAGCACGTAATGATTATTTTGAACTGCAATTTTTTCAGGGCCTCATTTTTAAACCTTATCACAGACACTGGTTTCATGAGGAAATTGTGAATCTCACATTCTTTAAATTGGAAACATCCTTAATATGATGCCTTTAACTAATTGAAAGCTTCACACACAAAATCTTGCTAGGCGGCAGGCCACATTAATTTACAATTAATCTTAAATTATTTTCAGTACATAAATAAAAAGAGCTACCTCAAAAGGTGTAGGTAACTGTATGAAGAAGCTCAGTTTATGAGCAGGTGAGACTTCTGTAGCACACAATTGATGGAGTTGTCGGTGTACTAAGACATTAATTGCACATTTTATTTTTCTTCTTTTCTCCCTTTTTCGTAGCTGGTACAAATCAATGGTGAATCTAGGATCAAACTCAGCCAAGATGTGTCAAAGGTCACCATTCCGGGTCGCAAGGTCGTCTACCGTCTCTTCAGTACAGATGGTAAATTACACTGTCTGATTATGTCTATGATTTCATGTTTTATGTGTTTGCTTTTATAATTTTAAGTTTGTAATCATTTTTGATATGTTAGGTTTTTTTCTATGTCTTATGTGTTGTTTTGCCAGTGGAAATCAAATTTCTGTGTTTTATGAGAGATAATGAATTGCTTTGAGCTTTCAATCTTTAAATTGTCTGAAGCATAATGCACTTGTCATTTTTGTTTGCCATTGATAAGATTTTTGTTGGTATTACAGTATAGCAAGTACTTATCCAGCAGTAGCAGTAACAGTAGAAGTAAAGAAGTATTCAAGTAGTGTTGTGAAATTTTCGTTTTGTACATTTCATTTTTTTAAAGAGAAAAGGAGGACATTTTGGGTTTGGTGATGGGGTAGGAGAGATAGGTACAAGTAATAGGTATTATATTTCTCTGTGTGCTTGAAGAGGTATCTAACTTGCCTAGAGACTGCTTGGTGACCAGCTGGCGCCTTGCGTCTCCAAGACGTTCCAGCGATGTCTCGGGGGTCTCTGGGGAGTCATGAAAATAAAACATGTTCAATTTTTTTTTGAGACTTTATTCAGTCTCCTGAAGGTTGCGAGGGAGTCGCCGTCAGTGAGAGTGCAATTCATTTTTGTTCTCTTGAAACACTGCGACTGCCATAACTGAAGAGTCGCGGAGTCGCAGCGACGTTTCCACCGGTGAGAATGGGCCATCATGCAACAATTGGCAATTTTGTCATATAGATTTCTTTTTTCCTCTGTTGTCCCCAAGGTCATGCATTGATTGACCTGATGCAGCAAGAGGAGGAGGACGCCCCCAAAGCAATGGAGAGAGTGCTGTGCCGGCATCCCTTTGAGGTGAGCTTGTTTGTTTGTTTCAGGGTTGCCAGTTTTTCCGATTTCTGAAAATGCCAAATTTGCTGAAAAAATGCCAAATTTGCATTTGATGCATTTTATGGGTAGCATACCCTAATTGTTGGTAGAAATAATGTTGTAATTATTTATAACACCTTTGAAACCTCTGCCGCGACCAAAAGTATGGGTGCCGTGGTTTACGCAAAACCAGATTTTACATGTGAAGTACATACTGAGAAAAAGTATGCTTAGGGGTATATAAGGTCCTAAATACTATCAGTGCATCAGTTGTCTGACAGAAGGACCCTAGCATATGTTCCTGGCAGCAGGTCCTTAACAGTAAATTGTCTGTAACTTGAGAAATATTGCCTTATTTAATATTTGCACCTAACCTGACAGATGGATCTAAAATATCACATTCTTATTTCATATAGAAAAAAACCCAATGGTTTTCAAGTTGGAGGCAATTCAGTGTTAAAGGCATTGTATAACAATGTTTCCAGTTTAAAAAATAACAGCTACATGATTCCCCATGCTACCAGTGTCTCAGATACAGTCTAAAAATGAAGCCCTGGAAAAAATTGCAGTTTAAAACGATCAATAAGTGCTTTAAAAAAGTGAAAATCATTGAGAGACCATTCCAGCTTTTCCCCATAGACTGCTGTGTTGCAGAATTTCCTATCGGCTGAGATAAAATTAATTTGCCAATTTGTATCTGCACATATTGTACTAGTTACAGCATAACTGTCCAAATTTTTGTGTTCTAGGGTGTTTATTTGTCCATTCAAACACTGTCAGATATGTCAGATAGCATAGCGTCTTTAAGACCCTTCTGCCGGCCATACAATGATTTATAATTAACTTGATATATATTCAGGGATATCTAATAGTGATGGTATATTTTTCAAAATCTTTGTATTCTGGGATGTCTTTCCATGTGAACATCATTATACAGATAAGACATCAATTTTTAAAGCTAATACCCATAATGTTAAACAATGTGATTCATGTGTCCAGCCCCCATTCTGTTTGTATGATACAGGAATCCAAGAGGGCATACGTGAAAGCAGGCCGTGTGGAATTACTGCACAGACTGTACATGAAGGAGGGAGAAGTGAGTATGAACTGTGTTTAAAGGCATCGTTTAACAATGATTCCAGTTTTTGAATTATCTGAGCTGTATGATCTTAAATGCTACAAGTGTCTTTGTTTAGATTCCATGACATTTACCCCAGCGACAATTGCCCCGACGATCATTCCATGTACTGACCCTGATCTCAACCCTAACCCTAACTTAAACACTAACCTATCTGTATTCTAAACTGGGATTCCAATGGCGACTGTAACCCAAACTGTTTGTCTTCTGAAATATTGTCACCAGAGAAACTGTCGCCGGAGCAAAAGTCAGGTCACCCTTTGATGAGGTCTGTAAACAAAGTCCTTATAAAATTGCAATTCAAAATGATCATTAAGACACTGTTACAAAAGTGAAAATTAAAGACCAGCCATTCCAGTTTTCCCCATAGATTTGCTGTGTATAGAACGTTTGTCCCCAGGACATTAAGTAATGTACCGATATTTATTTGTATATATGCTAGTGACAGCATAACTGTTTATTATTTTTGTGTTCTACTGTGTTTATTTGTCCAAAAATTAAAAAAATCATGCAACATTTTGTTTGATAAAGTGTGCCTTCATAGTGTATGTTATATTTACTACATTGGTGCCGTTTATGTGTAGTTTCTTTGAACGCATACAGTAATTGGTCTGTGACAATTGATCTGTGACATTTTGTTTCAGCAACTATGCTTTGGTGTCAATTTCGTGCCCTGACCCTAACCTCATTCTGAATTGGAAACCCAATAGCAAACTTAAACATAACTCTTCATCTTTGAAGATATTGTCAGTGTAGCCAGGGCTCGACACTAGTAAAATGCCATTGTCGAGAAAGTGAAAACTCAAAATGCTAAATTTTACTTGCCCAACTGGGCAAGGAAAATTTTCTTTGTCAAATCAGGAAACAAATCTTGCCAAAAGGGAACAAAATATGTTTGAAGTTTGTTTGAATTAGGCCGAAACAACGAAGCTCAATGCTTTTTCCACACTTAAGTCAAGGAAGAAACAAACATGCCGTGCTCTTTTGGGGCAAGTGAATTATTCCTATGGGCAAGTAAAAATCTGTAAGTCATAATTTCACTTGTCCGACGGGCAAGTACAAAAAAGAGTTAGTGTGGAGCCCTACCGTACCAACCATGTCCAGTTATCACTGACAGTAATTGTCTGAAAATAATCTGGTTTCACTGTAGATCTGTCAACCTCTGCCAACGTTAGGAGAAATTAGACAGAAAGCCCAGCAATCACTAGACACCCTTCGACATGATCACAAGAGGGCACTAAACCCAACACCATACAAGGTAAGATTTTTTTTCTTGTACTAAAGCTAAATGACATGATTGGGGGTAGTCCTCAACTTGGGGTGAAACTATTCTAGAATCAAGTAAACTGTGCAAGGATTTTGTGACAATTTTGTAGTCAAAAGATGACTCGTTCTAAAATAACTTCCATTAGTATCCCTTGTGACAGACAAATCTGTTGTGTAGGTTTCTATGGGTTCTATTTCTATCGGGGCTCAAGAGAAACAAAATGACAGTGTGTTCCTGCTTGATTCGGCTTACTTAATCAAATTCAAGATAAATCCTTCCAGCCAGGAGATACACTCCAGCTGGCATGTCCATTGATATATCTTTCAACCAGTTGGGTTCGAGAGGCATTTTTTATTTCTCCGGTCATGTCACTGTCCTTTAATGTCTTGTTAATCATTAACTGAAAAGAACAGATGTTTACCCCAGTAGAACATTTCAGAGTTGTCATTTTCTTGTTTGTCACATATTTTTGTGACCACAAACAATAAGAATGGCCATGTTTTGCACCTGGGCTGAATTCCAAATATGTAGATATCCTTCCTGTTGTTTTCTGGGTCAAGCACCTGGGGGTTCATTTGCATAAAATTAGTCAGTTTTTAAAAACATAAACAACTGCACTATTGGGATTCTAGGGAGATAGATTTCTCTTGTGTGGAAAATAATATTGTCACCGTCATAAAATAATTTGCCTTATAAGTCAAAATTTGACCAAAATCAGATTTTTGCCTCAGTCCAGTCTGCTGACTGAGATACAGCTACTGGTATACATAAAGTAATAAAAAAAATTAGAAAGTGTTTGCCAAGTTTATCAATCTCCTGATACACTTTGTTTCAAAACATAGCTGCCACTGATAAACAGAGATTCATCCAATTTCTTGCATTTCAGCAAAAATAGAGTTTCTGCCAGTTTTTGTATTCAAGGGTGAAATCAGCACTGTTAAATTGTCTGTGAATACCTTTATAGACCTTTACCTATTCAGGACTAGACCTGAAATATCTAGGATGGAATCTATGGGAAATGCGTGCTATAGACAAATCAAATCAGTTTCAATGGGTTAATTTGGGGTAAAGATAGAACATTTCTTGTACATGTAAATCCCTTGTGAACACAAAGCTATATAAATCATCTTTGATTGTAAAATATTTGGATCATATTCAGATTAAGCCAAGTCTTGTTCTTAATCTGATTATGTTCAGCACAAACTCAAATCACATCCTTTTGGTTTCACTATTTACCATGTTAAAAAATTGTTTATTATGATGAATACAGATAAAATCAAACCAAATTCACACATATTATTTCAAAAAATGTCCTACATTTAGAACAACCAACAAAGCTACCCTTTTAAGATAAAGCAGAATGTGTAACATTGGGAATGAATGAAGATATTGGTTAGAAATTATTTGTCATGATATTATTTTGTTTTGCTACATTTTCACAGGTTTCTGTTAGTGATAAGCTGTATCATTTCTTACATCGCTTGTGGTTGGCTAACGCACCGATCGGCGAGCTCTCCTGATTGGTTGGTTGCCTGAAAGTTCAAAGGTCAATGAATGAGATGATGACATTGCATCTTGTTGTGAAGAAGAAGAAACAACTTTCGTGGATACCATTGGCAACTTTTCATCATGTGATGGGATCAAATTGGCAACTGTTTCATCATGTGATAGGATGAAATTAGCGACTTGTTGGTCATATAATGGGCATAATCAGTGTTGATGGTGTAATAGAGAAGTCTTGTCTGTCATGAGGTGAATTTTGAAATGAAATGTAAGAGCATGATACAAACTGATGTGATTAGGGTAAACATTATACAGAGATGCCAACTATTCCTTTTTTTGCAGTATTTATTTTTTCTCTCTCTCTCTTTGCAAACACTTGTGATTAGGAAAATGCCTCAAAATACTTTTTTGGCGATATCACTTTGTGCAAAATTATATTGAAAAAAATTGAAAATACTTCTTTTTTTCACACCAAAATATGTTTCTCATTCACTTGTCTGAATTTGATGTTATTTTATTTATAAGTTTTACCCAATGAGCTCTCTACTCTACTTCAGCATTCTCTGGTTGCTGGTATTGACACAATGAACATAGGAACAAATACCTAGGGCTCTCAATTCTGACATTATTATGTTATATAGTCCAAGGCAGACAAAGTTTATTGTCATTAAATGAATGAAAAGGATTATTCAGAAAGTGAAATGTGATGTAAAAGATTTTTTCATCTGATGCCCTCTTTAGGGCATTACATTTTGTTGGAAAAAGGTCAGTCAAACTCAATCTGAGTGAAGCATCGTAACAACGCTATTATAGTGTAGCCTTTAACTCGTGTCATGAGAGTTAAATCTAGAATAGAGCTTTTATTGAGCTACCACATCATAATTTTTATACCCCCACCAAAATAGTTTGAAGGGAGTATATAGGAATCAGCGTACGGTCGGGCGGTCGGTCCGTTGCAAATCTTGCAAATCGAACTACTTCCTCAGTTTTTTACCAATGTTCATGAAATTTGGCACACACATTGGTCTTGGGGCGAAGATGTGCAAGGCACATTTTTGAATGTGTCGGAAATTGCGTTGCCATGGTAATGGCATATTATGACAAAAAATCAGGTAAAACCATTGTGGATCGAACTACTTCCTCAGTTTTTGACCAATGCTCATGAAATTTGGCTCGCACATTGGTCTTTGGGCGAACATGTGCAAGGCACATTTTTTTAATGTGTCAAAAATTGCATTGCCATGGTAACGGCATATTATGGCCAAAAATCAGGTAAAAACATTACGAATTATTTTTGGGGGAAAATACATGATGTTACTCTGAGAACCTACTTACTACTCCAAAGATAATATCGTCTGTTGTCTTTCAGAAGGGCTCTAGTATATGTTCCCGGCAGAAGGGTCTAACAGTGAATTTTATCTACAGTGAAACCTGTCTATAGTGGCCACCCAAGGGAAACAAAAAATGTGGCCTTTATAGACAGGTGGCTGCTATAGACAGGTTCTTGAACACATGATTTGTCTCCAAGGGAATTATGTCAGTGGCCACTATAGACAGGTTGGCTGCTATAGAGAGGTGGCCGCTAAGACAGGTTTGACTGTACTTTGATTTCATGTGAAAAGAGCCAATGGTTTTCAAGTTAGAGACAATTTAGTGTTAAGGTCCTTCTGCCAGGAACATGTGATAGGGCCCCTCTGCCAGGAACATGTGATAGGGCCTATGTGCCGGACAACCGACAATAAAGAATCAGTCTCCAGATCATGCAATTTTTTTCTTCTTCCTCTGAGTAGCACTGCAGGTGCAAAGCACTTGTACCAGGCGACGGCAGTCGCATGGTGAGAACATTGATCTCGCCACACTAGTCTTAGTTCATGGCAGTTAATTGATGATAGTAATTTCTCTAGTATATTAGGTTCTTACGTTTGGAAGCCAGACTAATATAGAATTGGCACAGAGTTTGCAATTGTATGTTGATATGGGTAGCAATTTTTTTTAATACTCGCACTTTACTGTACAAAGTATGTTTTTATTTATCGGTTTCTTGTTTTCTCAGTGTACCCTTCCTTTTGCCAAAGTACTAGAAATATTTCAGTACTTAAGACCAAAAGAATGGATCAATATTTTTTTTCAATACTGTAAAGAATTAAATTTTCTGTGCAATTTTCATTTGAAATAAGGTGATATGCATGTGACAGTTTTAATCAAGACAGTTTGGCACAATTGTTGTACTGCCCTGTACTTCCCCCAGTCATCTGTGAAAATTTTATTCTATGCATTTTTTTGAAATGAAACTGTTACCAAATAACATTCCTGACAAAAACACTGTAAAGTGATCAACATTTATGTGAGTCCATTTGGTGGTTATGTATGAAGGTCAATAGGTAAGGACTTATAATTATAAAGTTAACCTGAGTTCGTGAGATTGTTTTGTTAGCTATGGGGGTAGGAAGCTCCGAATCATGAATTTATGTAGGAATATTTTTGGTGAAGATGCTAAAAATACAGAGTACTCTGTCTTAAACATTTGATAACAAAAAAAAAACTGGAATAATTTGAATAATGAACAATTCATAATTCATGTATCTTAATTATAAAGAAATATATGATAAAATATAATATAATATGTGAGTGTTCAGCCATTTACTGCCTGTAAATTTCCCTTAGCACACATAATGTACATGTGTACAGTAGTGATTTCAGACACATAGATACCGTAGTTGGAGTGAACTCCATTGTATTGTATTGTATTGTATTTATTTTCCGTATAAAAAGCATACATGTATGAACAACAATTATAAAAAGATAACAGATAAAACCATACGGATGGATAGCCCTACTCAGCGGTGCCTATATGGCACTGCTGTTTTACAGAGGGGTCCAAACTCTAATAAATCCTAAATATCAAATTGAATACATTATAATGGGGTTGAAGTTCAATATATTGCTGTGATATATATCAAATGTTTTGGTAGATTTGGTACAGTTAATTGGCTATGGAAAATCTGCATTAAAATGTTGTCTTTTGTTGAAGAATGTAGAGCTTTGCATTCCTCTATCAAAGCTGGAAAATTTACCACTATTTCCACAAGTTGCTTCCTTCTTGCTTTATTTTCTTGTTATAATTTGTAATAGTAGTAGTAATGGTAGGACAGTTTTATCGTGAGCAATTTGGCATAGTCAAACGTCATTCTTGTTATCATGTTTAGTTTAAACCTGTTGGAGACTAAGACCGAGATATCTTGTGCTGAGGTCTATGGAGAATGCATGTTATATTGAAATTGTCTCTAATGGGTTAAATCACCTTTGGGCCCGTATGGGCCTAGGTTTATTTATATTTATATGTATGTTTAAAGTACCGGTATTTGAATTTATTTCATGAGTATTATATAGGATGTACGTGGAATTTATATCAACAACAAATTAAGTGAAAACAAATGTGTATATTCCATGATGTATTATGGCAACATTTTGTCACCATTAATTGGACATTATCATTTTTATGCCTCTGCCCCAAATTAGGGAGTTCGGTGAAATCCTGTTTATCAAAATCATATCTGCTAGTACACAAAAATGTTCCATTGAACTATGTACAAAATCTTCAGAACTGGGTCACTTTTTTCTTGTTTTTGTCAGATTTGAAAATAAAGGAGGCAAAAAAACCGATAGAGAAGTGGTACCACCTGAAAGCTTAAAGTGTGGGGATTATTTTCCACTAATTTGTTATGATGCTAGTCTTTGCACTAAGCTGCGATTTGTTGACAGAATATTTTTGTAGTTGAAAAGAAAGAAAATAATTATAAGTCAGTCTTATGTCATGATATGACAATATTTTGGCCTGCTATGAATTTCTCTTTCTTCAAGCTTTCCAATGGTACCAAACTTGTTGTGTTTCTAAAAAAAAATTAAAAGTCACCGACCTCTCTACCCAAATGGGTTGGAGGCACTATTTTGGGGGGTTGTCCATCTGTGCATACACCCTAACCTCATTATTGCAATATCTGGAGAGTGCCTGGGTGAACTGAGTTTGGATGAATCTGTCAAAGGGTCGAAGGTCAATTAACTTTACATAAATTGGCATATTTCAGAGATAACCATAGTGGTGGGGGGGGGGGAGGAGTCAAATTAGTTTAGGGATTTTTTTTTTATTCATGGAGATTGAGGGCACAATAGTACATTAAAACCATCACATGATGCACCATGCGCTACGCTGGGGTACCCGTGTACCCTGGTGTACTGCATTGTGTAGCGCCCTCGTGTTAAAAAATGCAGTTTCTTTCAATATGATCATTGAGATCAGTGGTTTTGATGCAGATGCTGCGAAAGTGCACAAGAATAAGACATAAACTTATGAAAAGTGGCGTGAAAATGAAGCTAAAGTTGTTATTTTCACACTAACAACATAACTTTTAACCCGTTGGAGACTAAGTACGAGTTAACTCGTGTTGGGGTCTATGGAAAATGCATGTTATAGTGAAATCAAATCGTCTCCAACGGGTTAAACAGTTTTGTAACCAAGGGTACAGTGCTTAAAAAAAAAATCAACAAAATGGCAGATTTCTATTTGTATGTCATTACATGCAGTAATTGGAAAAATAGTGGATGAAGCAACATGGCTTTAGTGTACCAAAAAGTTTGAATACAATTGACTACAAAGTACAAAGCAATATATAGGATAATTGTTTGCCTGTTGGTTGCATGGGGCATCCCAGTGCATATGTGTGTGTGTGTGTGTGTGTCTGTGTGTCTGTGTGTCTGTCTGTCTGACTGAATGACTCTGTTTAAAATGAATATATATTGTGAAAGGCTAAAGCAGCAAATGTATTTGAATACACATTTTTTTTTATTACTTCAGCTATTCAAACCAATGTTGCTTTGGCAGTATAGATTTTTTCCAAAATCCATATTTCATGTTCAATGAGTACTATCTGAATTTTCCATAAGTGAAATTTGTGTGTATGACCCGTGCTAGGTGGATAGCTTTCAATGTATGATTACGTACTGATGTGTACTAAATATATGTTTTATGTATATACCCAATATGTATATTTCTATTTGTTATAGATGTCTAATTAAACAGTATCATATGAGAAAAAAATAAATGGCTGTTCTACCCAGCAGCAACACCAGGGTAAAATCTTAGGAGAGGTGAAATCCGTCAGGGAAAATTTTGCCTGACAATTTTTTTTTTATTAGCGAAATTGCAAGCCCAACAGCTTCTGACAAGCAGGGAGCATGCATTTTTAGCATGACCAAAAAATATTTCACG
The DNA here is from genome assembly GCA_001188425.1 of Eucidaris tribuloides. Classification (NCBI taxonomy): domain Eukaryota; kingdom Metazoa; phylum Echinodermata; class Echinoidea; order Cidaroida; family Cidaridae; genus Eucidaris; species Eucidaris tribuloides. The sequence continues at coordinate 51,468 of JZLH01S0532103.1, forward strand.
AGCCAAACTGCGAGCTTAACAGCATTCGACAAGTGGGGGGCAGGGGAACGATGATGAAATGCCCAACAGCTTCCGACAAGCAGGGAGCATGCATTTTTAGCATGCCAAAAATGTTTCACGAGCCAAACTGCAAGCTTAACAGCATCCGACAAGTGGGGGGCAGGGGAACGATGATGAAACGCATATTTGTCTGCCCCCCTCAAAAAAAACAAAAAAATACTAGCCAAATCAACATTGGGGGGGGATTTTTGAAAAACAGTAAATACTGTCATTTTAATTAGCATTGAGACACAATTAGGGGATGTTGGCCCCTCTTCCGCCTCGCCCCCCGTCCCCTCTTGTGGCGCCGCCCCTCTGGTTCTAGCCCTAATTTGGCAAAAAAGAAGCAAGTGATAAATCATCGCAAATTTAGTTATCTGTGTGCTTGAAACTCCTAAGTCTGTTATGATCTTCATGCATAAAGAATTTTGAGAAGAAAACAGTCATTCTTTGAGAGATGTTGAAAGTCAAATTGGAGAGTGTAAAAATAAAGAAGTACTTGAGTACCTTTTTGAACGAAATTGAGTTGGTGATTTGTTTTTGAATCGTTAAATGCCAGGAAATTCTGTGACAAAATTTTGGTCAATTTGACTTTTTCCTAGTAGGGGTCAGGGGAGGGGTCAACCAGGGTCAAATTTTCAATTTGGTCTAATTTCTTCAAAATGTATCTCAAATTACTCGACTAGTTACAAGGATTAAGAAAATATATAATTGATCATGTATTTTGTGCTTTGTTGATGAGATATGGGGTCACTTCCAGTCAAAGGTCAAATGAGGTCAAATTTCAAACAACGTCCAAATTTGACAGATTGCATATCAAATTGTTCATCTCACTGAGGACATTCCAAAAATATAAACAGTTAAGTGTTTTTGACATTCACTATTCGAGAAATCCATTCGTTTTCCTCAGACCCTTGTTTTTTAGAGGAAGAACTCAAGTCCACAATATTGATTACTGATTATTGGAAATCGACAAGTGTGACTGTTTGTTTTTGTCCTATATTCATCTTTTAGTGCATCAATTAACTTCACCAAGTTTGGATGTACAACTCAAACAATTGTGATCTGTAGACAAATTTGAAAACTTTGAGCCTTTGTTTCTCAAAAGTAGTATTTATTTAATGACTTCAGTATTTTCTTATTCTATAGTCTTCAATTGTCAAATGTAAATAACAGACAAAAATACCACTTTTTTAAATAAAAAGTAACGCTTGTGTCTCTTGCTGCCTTTTGCTAAATTAGGGCATTGTTGAGTTAATAGATATGCTGCATCATTAAACCCGTTGGATATGGGAACCTCATGTATCATTTGATAACTTAATGGAATTTCAGAGGCAAGAGTTAAAATACAAGTGTACATGTATAATTAAAGCATGGAACGTACCTGTAGTGCATTTTCGTCAAATTACAACCAAATTGTATATTGAAAAGAAATAAAGTAGAACAAAGGCGTCATTAATGATGGCTTGTATAATGGTATCAAAATTGTAATTCTGATTTCAATGACAATTAAAAAAATTGTAATATGCAACGTGAAATCATCTTGGTTTTGTGTTTCTTTCGGATTTTGTAACAGTTTGTTGCACTTTGCTCTGTGTGTGTGTGTGTGTGTGTGTGCGTGCGTGCGTGCGTGCGTGTGCGTGCGCGTGCATGTGTGTGTGCTTGTGTGTGCGTGTGTGTGTGCTTATGTGTGTGTGTGTGTGTGTGTGTGTGTGCTTGTGTGTGTGCTTATGTGTGTGTGTGTG
>JZLH01S0532114.1:1708-14587 GCA_001188425.1 Eucidaris tribuloides
GACATGCACACCAGCAACTAAATATGAGTTACTTCTGATGAATATATTGTCTTTTATTGTGTATTGTATTTTCAACCATGCCAAATAAATAAATACTACTACTACTACTACTACTACTACTACTACGACTACGACTACGACTACGACTACTACTACTACTACTACGACTACTACTACGACTACTGCTACTACTACTACTACTTCTACTACTACGACTACTACTCCTACTACTACTAATAATAATACAAAATAAATAAATGAAATACATAACAGTGTTGGAGGATTCGAGGCTGACTTTACCAGTCCTCGGCCTCATAATCCTGTGACTTGGACTAATCCTTGGCCTCGTAACATGTATCCTCTGTGACTCTGATTGAGGCCGCAATATTGTATAGAATCTGGTGAAGCCTAAAATAAACCCCATCTCATTTGTTTGGACAAGCATTTCTAAGTATTTTCCAGTAGCATTCCACAAGGAATTGTGGAAGTCCTGATGTAACATGAAGCTCAGTAAATTTACCTCAAAACACTTCAAGTTATCTGACCTGTAAGTCTTGTGCAGTTACATTATGTTCATGTGAGTCAATGTTTTTCATGTTGCTGCCTAATTACTGTAACAAGACAGGCACTGTGAAAGTCGATGTACGTTCATTAACTGAACGTTCTGATGACATTCAGTCATTTAAATCAAATATTATTTACCTCAAAGTGGATGCTCTGACCACTAGGCCATCACACTGATTTGAATGATGGTTGATTGGTTGAATTATTGTGTTAAATTGATTGTAGGATTTCGTAGTGATTTTAAAAGGTTAAAACTATGCCGTTAATTTCGTAAGTTGGTGAAGCGGACTCGGCCTCGGAGAGTGGTGACTCGGACTTGGAAGGTTGTGGCTCAGACTCGGTCATGGTCTCAGAAGGTCGTGACTCGACTACAACACTGTTACATAGTGAATGAATACAGAATCTGTGGTTTCGTCCTCTGTACATTGTAGCTATGATGATGTCAAAGTTTTCAAAATTAATTTTCATTTTGTTTGTTTTGTGTCTGTTTACCAACTTGCAGATCTGGAGAGAAGGTACCCCTTCATTGCATAGACCGGCACCCAACCCAGCCTCACCTTGTGGCCACTGGTGGCCAGAATGGCATCCTGAACATATGGGACATGAGGAAGGAACAGTTACCAGTCACACTCTTTGATGTACACCAAAGTCATGGTAAAATATCTTAATGTTAGAGTATGATGATATAAGTGATATGATTATAATGATGATTGATGATACTGATGTTAGTGATCCATGATAATGTGAAGAATAATTATGATGTAATATAATGACAATGAAGGATCATTATTGATTTAATTATATAATATTGATACACTTGAGTGGTTATAATCGTAATATACAGTTCGCCTGTTAATACGCCATCGATTATACGGAAATTCTCTGTTACCGGACAATGGGCTTATCAGTCATTACGGTGTAATTGATACACCTTTATCAGAAGTGTACACAGAAACATGCTGGCTATCAGGGACAGTAAATAAAGTTGTCTCATGTTGGGAGTCTGTTGTAACATTTGTGGCATGGTCCTTTGGGTTAGTTTATACAAAACTTATGACATGTGTACCTCCCCCCTATACTGTGTTTTGTACATTTAATCTGCTCCTTAATCCGCCATATTCCTTATCCGGATGGCCTGCTGTCCGCAACATAGCCGGTTAATCGAGTTCGAACTGTATTGCATTCAGAACCCATGCATGTTGCACAATTCGAAGACGGAGTGCATGATGTTGATTCGAATGCATATATAATGATACTAACTGTACCTGGAAAGAAATCCATTATTATTATTATTAATATACATTTAAATTTGAGGCGCAATGTGGCAAGAATCTTGTAAATTTTGGCAATTTTATCGATAAATGCATGTAAAGCTCTGTAATTCGGCATTATACACTCACACGCACTTATTCCTCTCTTCACAGCGTGCACTTCCATCGCACACTTTACGCGGAGATGTACGAGTAGCGCGTATTCCCATCACCGGCACTTCAATTGCGTAAAGTAATGCGCACATGGAAATGTGAAGAGGATCGAAAATATTGAGTTTTTAAATTAGCGCCGCTAAAAACTCTATATATATAGATAATATTCATATTGGCATGGCACTTGACTGGTATATCGTATATAATTCAGTGCTTGATCGATGCAACATATGCCATGATATACGCAGCAAAAGAAATCCAATATGTACATTATACCATACAAGATTTGAGGAAATGTGCAAAAATTTGTTTGTAAGAGATTTTGGCCAATAATGATAAAATCACTTGCTCTGTATTGGCATTCTAGCATTTGCACAACTTTCATCGGCGCTCTCTTCCCATCGTGCACTGCATTGTGCAATTTCATCATATAAAAGTAAGAGCAGATACGCACCGGCGCTAATGGCAAACAGTGTTGGATATTGGTGTCAGCGTTTAAAGGGACGCCGCCGCTCGTATGCATGTACGTTTATCTTACTTTACGCTTGCCGCCTATTGCAAGGCCGTGCGTAAGCAACTGAACTCTATGCTAACGTAATGTAGTGGTTCGTAAAACAATCGCGGCAGCTACGAACAGATCGCCGATGAGGGCAGTTGGCTTAGTTCGGCCTTTCTTCGGGTGAATACGTGCTGCATAGGGAATTGCACGACAATTCCGTGCGCCTCAAGTTTTCCGAAAGTATACGGGCCAATTACCTGAATATACCCGAGTCGGCCCAGGTCCCAAACCGCCCACGGCTTGCGACCTTTACGGTCCCTTTAATATTGGAACTACTGTACATTTATATCGCACATATATTCCTGATCTATCAGTGTATGTAAAACACATAGGCAGTAATAAGCTAACAATATTTCAATACCATCAAGCTAAAACCCTAGAAGGAGAATAATAATTACACAGGTTTTATTGTATTGGAAAAAAGCGGCAATTACTTTATGTGTATATGATATTAATTATTGTATTTTATTTATGTTCTACCTATACTTCCATGTTTAGGAATGTTTTAGATTTGGTGTTATGATCTAATCCAAAGGTCACTATTAATAATAAATGAAAGTGGATTTTGATGGTAATATATACTACAAGTTGGTTTAGCCTGAATAGACCTATGCGTAGTCGAAAATTGCTTCTAAGTTTTTATTTTTGGCCAAAGTTCGCTTATGTAATACCTATTCATAATAATTGTTGGAACTTTTCGAGATTTGTCCAGAATTGGCATAGTATCGAACCGTGCGCTCTGCATCACAGAAGCGCCGACAAAAATTAAACTGGCTTCTGGTGATAAAAAATGAAATAGTGGCAAGAGAAATGTTTCAAAATCAGATTTTTAATTCCAAAATTTTACTGTTAGCGTCATTTTAAACTGAAAATGCACTGCTAATGTTATATGTGTCATTTATTTCTTTCCTTCGTCAGTTTGGGAAGTTAAGATTCACCCCAGTAGAGTGCCAACAGCTTTCACCTGCTCTGACGTTGGAAGGTCCAGTAATGGGAAACCATGACAGATACCAAATATTAATAGTGGAAAAGCAACAGGTGAAGAGGAGAAAGAAATAAGCAAACGTGTCTCTCAAACTTTTCAGAAAGAGTTTTTTGACTGAAAATTAATTGCCACTTCTAATAATAATTTCTTTCTACTTCAGTTTTGGGAAGTCAAAGTTTCGACGTACCCAGTAGTCGCCAACAGTTTTTTCACTACTGGTTATGATGATGTAACGAGTCTACATATGGGACAGCCATGACAGATTTACCAATAATAAATGTGGAAAAGCAATTACGTGAAAGAAGAAAGAATGAAGGCACAACGTGTCCTCTGAGCAAAAATTTTCAGAGGAGTTTCTTTTTTACTGAAATTACACTTCTAATCATTGAAATTTATTTTCTTCTATCTTCAGTTTGGGGAAGATCAAAGTTTCACGCCCAGCAGTCGCCACAATCTTTCAACGCGGCTGTTTCTGAGATGGAAACAAGTCCTGCAACTGGGACGCCAACCGAAAGAGTCAGAGTTCAAGCTGGTCTACCGTTCCAACTCTGTAACACTGCGCCGACAGGTTGGTTATTTTCTTGTTGTTTGTTGGTTTGTATTTTAATCATGGTATTATTCAACATATTTATTTTCTTTATTAATTTCATTCATTTGAGCAGTGGATTGATTAACATTCATTTATCCAAAATTGACATGCAGGCAGTGTCCAATATTAAAAATTGTGGCCAGGGAAATTTGCAAGTCCAGTACTTCCTCATTAAAGGCAAGAGTTCAACGCTGAAATAAAGCTTAGTTTTAATAAAAGAGGCAACAATGAAAGAAACATATTAATGGAAAGGTTTGTGAGAAATTCGACCAAAGAATAATAGAAGTTATGAAGTTCCAAATGTTTACAATTGTGACCAGCATCACAAATGCGAGCATCTCCCATATGTCATGTAATATTAAATTCCATAAATTGCAAATTTTTGTAAATAGTGTCATCATAATTGAATGGGGTGTTGTTCATGAGTTGCATGTATGAAAAGATGTTTCTGATAATACATTTGAATCACGGTAAATGGGCATGGTGAATCCGTCAATCTGAGCACTCAATAGAGTTTCCTTTTTATAGTCATCATTGAAATACAACTTTTTCAGGTCTTCACTTTTTAGACGGCTTGACCAAGACAAAGAGTACTAGAATAAAAAACACTGAAGTCAGCATAATACTACTTTTGAGAAACAAAGGCTCAAAGTTTCAAATTTGTCTACAGATCGACAATTGTTTGAGTATGTACGATCGCTAAGACTGTGAAGTTAAGTTGACACAATAAACAGATGAAATATGGGAATAAACAAAGCGAGTCATGTTCAGCAATTGTTGGATTTCCAATAATTAATCATCATTATTGTGGACTTAAGTACTTCTTCTCTAAAAACTAAGGGTCTCAAGGAAAACAAATGCATTTCTATCTCGCGAATAAAATGAATGTACAATAGAACACTTAAGTTGTATATATTTTTTTGGAATGTCGTCCGTAAGACGGACAATTGGTGATATGCGAGAGCGAGAGTTTCTGGTGGACCCAGCAATGTATCGTGTTCAAGGTGTTATGATAAATAGAGCGCGAGAGAGAGTTTGTCAGGACATCTAAGACCGATGTGTGGACATTTTTGCTACAGCCATACCAATTCGGAAAATATTGGCTAATCCCATTACATGCATCACAAATGCCAAAAGACAGAATACTTAGCTTCGCCGATTTGTGTCAACGCGGCATTTGGCAAGTAAATTGGCGTATTAAGAATCGGTAAAAATGGCAACCAAGCCTGTCTCGTTATATGTAAGATGTCGTGCGCATGGCGTATACTACGGAGATTTCTGTTATCCTCATGGACAATGGACTTATCAGTCATCTGCCTGATAATGTGATGGACACAGTTGCCGCTTTATCAGAAGTTGTAGCACCAGAACTCAGATGTATCTAGGGAAAAGATACAATTGGGTATCACTTGTAGGGAGGTCTCGCATGCAATTTGTGCACGGTTCTTTGGGTTTGTTATATACAAGCAACTTATGCATGTACGCTCCCCCTTTGATACTGTGTTTGGCCACATTTATCTCTCTATCCGGCCATCAGTGCACTCCTATCCGGTATGGCCTTCCTGGATGCCAACAGTCTGCCCCTTTTTAATCGATGTTTCGAACTGTACATGAATAAAATTATATATCTTACTTAATCCTTGTAACTAGACGAGTAATGTTGAGATACATTTTGCAGAATTAACCAAGGTTAGCAAATTTGACCCGCGGTTTGCCCCCTTCCCCTGACCCCTAATAGGGAAGGGTCAAATAGCACGGAAAAATTTTGCAAGAAAAGTTTCCCGCCATGTAACAACTTCAAAACACATCACTTACCAATTTCGTCAAAATGTGACTTAAAGCCAAGTGTAGGTTTTGGGGATTTTTTTATATTGAGAAGTTTTATGCCCCACCAAGTCATAACCTCTAGCAATAATAGTTCTGAATGTCTTAGTTTTTTATAAATTATTAATGAATAAAGCATTAAGGTTAATGAGTGTTACCTCATCTGAAAGAGCAGACTCTGCTCTTTTCTGATGAGGAAACTCATATAACCTTAACACCTTATAACCCTTTGATGGCTATAATGTAAAATATAGTCGAAAACTCGCAAGAGGTCCACCCTCCCCCCCCCCCCCCCCACCAGCCCCCCGAGATTTTTCATAATTAATTTTAAAAAAAGACTAAAACATTCAGAATCTATGTATTGCAGGGATATGACTTCTGGGCCATATAAGCTTTCAAATAAAAAAATTTTTTATCTCCCTAAACTAAACTTGGCTTGAACGTACTTTCTTATTTATACTCTCATTACAGCAGGGAGGATTATGTAGCTCACATTTGTTTTTTTTTAAATTGTGGCCCATTGTTAGCCCTGGCTTCATATTCATTCATATATTCATATTCATATTTTTATTGGCCATAATGAAATCAGTTCGTTTACATGCATGACATAAAATACAATTATAGTATGATGTAGCATAACACATTTGATAATAATTAACACAACATGACTTAAACACCGACGCAAATGAGTATAACATGACATTGATTAATTATAACAATTATTGAAATAAATGCTCTAACCAGTTTTTATTTACCATGCTGGTATTGTTTTTCCATTTTGGCTGAATTATATAATGCATATCAGGGAAAATTATGTAATTTCAATTTTTTTTAAATATACGGTATTGATCATAATTGGACGGAAGTGGAATCATACATATTATAATTATAATCCAACAGAGAATGAGGAATTCAGGCATTTATTTAGATTTTATTCAAAGCAGACGGACTGAGTGAGGGATGAAGGAATTTAGGCTACGTGTTGTTCTCGTTTTAATGATTTGCCAGCGTTTACCTAACTTCTCATCTTTATGCTACATTGGGTTGAGTGGATGGTTTGGGTCTCAAGCCAATTTGGTAAGCTTATTGAGATTACTTTATCCTCAGGCATATGCGGCTCAGATCTATGTTCTTTGCTGTTATAATTAAATAAGGTGAGATGCATAATGACTATCACCTTGTCTCTCTTTCCGGCAGGTGCAGAACGTCGCCGACAGCTCCTCCAGAGGGCCACAGCGGCCCTCTAACGAACAAGCCAGGAACGTCATCCAGTCCTGCGCTGAGCCAGTCAGAACCGGCCAAGCCACCAGCTGGAGATAACCACGTCCTGCCGCCAACTTACAACCCCCGTCAACTCGCCTGGAGCGTGGAGGGACCTCAGCTGATCCTGTGGAAACGGACGGGAAGCCCTGTATCTACATCGCGCAAACATGAATTATTTCATTAGCCCACCCATTGAAAAATTTTGAACTGGTGCCCCCAACGATTTACCAAAATAATTGTGAAATGCATGTGCTATATATCCCCACATGAATAATTCATTAGCTCATGCCAACTAAAAGATATGCACTGGTGTCCGCACTTTTACCAAAAACGGATCTGTCATTGTTAAGAATGATGATGACCTGTGGAAGCCCTATGCTACACCCGGACATGAATTATTCATTATCATTTGGTGAAACAAAATCAGAGATGGTGGCACCCACTTATATATAAATCTAAGGATCTGCTTCTGTTTATATATCGTAGGACCTGTGAAGGCTTGTACTACATCCCAAACATGAAATACTTCATTAGCCCACATGGTGGAAATTTTGAAGCCTGTTGTCCCACTTTTACCAGAGTAACTTTGTAAAGGCATGTGGCTACATCCGCCAAAATGAATATTCCATGTAGACCATAAATTGGTGGGGGGGCCACTCTACGTTTACAAAATTCTGAAAGTTGCCGTTGTTTCAGAATGGTACTCGTGTAGCCCTGTTTACATCCCAAAACATAAATATTCATTAGCCAGTGGGTGAAAAATATGCCAACTGGTGGTGCCCCCACTCTTACCAAATCCTGACTCTGACACTGTTTGGGGTGAATGACTTGTGACGGTACATATGCCTTATTGGCAAAATATGAATATCATTAGGACTAGGCATTCGCCAGTTAAACATCAATTCTGGGTACAACCTCCATTTATTAATGATGATTGTGAAGAGCTTTTATTAGCATCGCCACACATGATATTCATATTAGCGCCATGATGGGTGAAACATGATGCAATGATGCCCCAGTTTTAGCCCAAATCCTAAATCCGCTCACTGTTAAAGTTGAATGACTGGTAAACTGAATATTGATAGTCCCATTAGTGAAAATTTGAACTGTGCCCTACCAATTTATAAAATTTCTGGTAGGCACCTTGGGAATGGTGACTTACCAAGGATTGTAGCTAATTCGCTAAATAAACATGAAATATTCATGAATTGGTACCCGCAACTTTAATGAAATTTTAAAATCTAGTATCCATTTGTTTCGGATGTGACACATTGGTGAAGAGAAAAATTGGACGTGGTCTATAAATTTTAATGAAATTCCTGGATTTGCCTTTATTTTAGAATGATGACTGTTTGGATGACAGAGGTAATGATGAAGGCATTTTGGGACTGTCACGCCAATGTTCATTCCTTATATATGAACTTTTCCTTGCCATATTTGTTGCAAAACTAGTGTTAGAATTTCCCGTTTTATTTTCATGATTAAAAAAAGGTATTTTTGTGTGACATGGACTATAGAAATTGTGAAAGCCAGCAGAATTGAATGATTAAGGCGTAGAAATTGCTTATAAAATTTTTGACAAAAATTGGCTATGGCAGAAAGTAAGACAAATACTTGCATCATGTCTACAAAATTCAGTTTAGCAGAAAAGAATAAATGTGATTCTAACCGCATGATTCTTTTTTTTCTTAAATATTACCATTGTAAAGAAGAAAATGTGTTTCAGCGGGAAGGTGTCTAGGAGTGGAGTTTAATTACTCTCCTGTTAAACTCAATGCTCGACACTACAGTAGAAGATTTCACTGCTCTCCGGATAGGTTTAGTCGGATGGTTTCAACAAAAGGTGCAAGGATTAAAAAGCCAGTTTTCCGGAGTTTCAATTTGTGGCATGTGCAGAAGAAATAGTTATTCGTATAATGCGTGTGTAACGCACGACATTTTAAAGACTGGCATAGTTTAATGTGGGAAGCATGTGACAAACTATGCATGCACGAGGTGCTATTCAGAATGTGACAGGTGAAGGTATTCTTCTCAACTGAATGTAACAATGTACAATAATACATATCACTGAGGGCATTTAGCTTAAAATTATCTGCACGAGGTAAACTGTGGAACCAGTGCTGAAAACACACAAGGCGATAGCCGAGTGTGTTTTTGGACTGTTTAGCGCAGTTACCGAGTGTTATGATTATCTTATACTAATGCACCCGAAGAATGTGTGCATTATTTGTTTTATAAAATGGTTCATCATACGTCCTTGTCATTTGATAACAAATCGGAAAACATGATGAAACGGTACTCGGTTAGAACTTCTAAACGTTAGACGCAAGACAAGCCTTGACCTACCCGTTTAGACGTAACGTTACTCGTTAAGGTCTACTGCCTTTAAGTGTTTGCACGGACTTAGGCATTTTTAGAGAGTCGACTAGATCGCCGCCAATGAGTCGCGACTGCCGACTATTTAGTCGACTATCGAGTGTTGCAACGTTTAGTGTGTTCAAGATTGTGTGTGGGTGGGCATGGTGTCGCAAGTCTGGAGTCGGCAGTGAGTGCAACGTATACGGCAACACATGTATGGTACATTGCACGATTAATAGGGCTGATCCAAGTACAGTTGACAGTTTTGTTTGATTTGCGATCGAAGAGAGATAGGGGATTCATTTCTGCCACAAAATGGTAGATTAAATATTGGTTGTTCTGTTCAATTTTTTACGTCTTTTGACCTCAGTTTTTAATACCACAATTAACATGTATAAAAGTCGACTATGTACGTTCGATAGTCGGAGTCGCGACTTCCGTGCAGGCAGTCCGCGACTACGACTTTTTCGCGACTTAGTCGTGCAACCACTACTGCTTTACTGGCATTTCATGATATTCTTAATGACGTGCAACTGTAAGTTAACCAAATGCATGTTGCCAACATCAATTCGCTAAACTGGAATTACCGATATTAGAATTTGGAAGGGGCACACTTCAGGGCAAAAATCTTAACGGTTTCATTCCTGTTACTCACAGTAGTCGCGACAGCCTGCGGCACGTAACGTAAGAACTCACCTAACCAGGTACGGTACGGCACCTGAAACTGACCGTTGTCGAAGGCATCTGTGCTGGGCAAGATCGATTTTATTTATGCTTCTAAATTTTTCAGAACCCGAAGTAATGCCTTAATTAAGTGGTGAATGCATCAGTTCCGCTCATCAATTCCTGTATTCGTTCATTTTACAGTATTCGAAAGTTAACATTTTCGAGTTGGCACTGGCCATATATTCGAGTGATGTTTTAAGCCTCCGTCGAAGTCACGCTGATGATCATCGCGCGCACAGCGTATACACGCATGAATCCTGCGGCTGCCGCTGTTCGTAATCGCGCAGTTTACTAATGACCGCCGAGTGCAACGAGGACGATCATAATGAAAGCCCCGCGGTCGATAAGTCGGTCAATTTACACGCAGTCATTATCTCCCCCGGTCATTACAAATTTTTGCCAAATTTAGGTAAAATAAAAGACTGTCACATGATAGGTCCTCAGACCAAATCATTTTGATTAGGTACGTACGTGACGCATTTTATAAAGCAATTATTGCGGCAGCCATGACTTTGGAGATACGTTGATCTCAAATGGGCCTATCCATTAGAAGAATTATCTGCCAGTCAGATATGTGGTATTATGATAACTTTGAATCCGGTATTTCTTCAGAATGGGTAAAGGTGTCAAATGGATAGGACATATTGACTCACATGTAAATTGTGATTTTTAACTAGAAAATTGTACAAGAAGAAAAAAACATGTGAAAAAACATGAGAAGTACGAATGCTCAAGATCACACTATCAAGTGTTTTAGAAGTAAGTGCAAAATGCAGGGGAAAAGAAGTAGAGGAAAAATATAACATTCTTCACTTTATTCCTTCTGTATTGGTCATACAGGCGATTCCCCTAGAGAAGAAGTCGCTCGACCGCAAACTTTTCCTTCGTTGTAGCAGTGCAGCTCTCGTTATAAACAAGTCCTTGGACCCATGATATTTGTTCTTTACAACAAAATTTCTTTATAATCAGGGTTTGCAAAAACATGAAAACAAAGGAAATCCAAAGATATGGGACCAGAGATTTTACTTCCTTTATAAGAAATTTTGTTATATCAGTGTTTCTTTATAACAAGAGTGCAAGCTGTATTGAAATTTTGCCATAACGAAACAGTGAAAGTATATAAAGATATACCTGTATACAGTGTAATCATAATTTGGACCTGAGAATTCTACTTCGTTGTATACAGGAATTTCATATTAACCGTGTTCGTTATATACAGAGAGTGGCACTGTACAGCATAAATTTATGAGGCAAGAGTGGCAAGCAATAACTTTGAGGATTTCTGACAAACAGCACATTTCTAACATATTAGCTGAAAACTGAGGCATAAATCCCATATAAAATAATGTCCATTTGCAGCCTGAAGCTTGATCTTGTTGAAATGGGAGGTGTCGATCAATGTAACTCAAAGCAATGTGAATACCATCACTCAGTAGACCACTAAGTAATGTATTTCAAATTTAAGAATAAACTTCTCGATTCTAGAAATATTCTTTAAAGAAGAGGTTTAACCCTAATGACAAGTTGATTTTAATAAAAGCAGTAAAAAATGAGAGAACGCCATTAATGAAGTTTGGTGAAAATTCATCAAAAGAAAAGAGAAGTCATGACTTGTGTACAAGTTTTAATTTGCGAGCTCACCGCGTGCAGATCCAGCATTGTCATGTAATAATAACTTCATAAAGTGCCATTTCCCAGAAAATTGAAAATGATATTACCTGTGGCATTCAATCTATAATTAGAAACATAGAAACTATGTTCATACACACTCTATGAAAAAACACATTCAATTATCATGAACCAATTAAAAAGTGGCAATTTAATTGAAATATTAACATGACATAAGGAGGTGCTCGTATGTGATGTCACAAAAATTAAATCCTTTGACTTCATAACTTCCGGCTATTCTTTGTAGACTTTCACCAACTTCATTACACTGTAAATATGTTTCTCAGCATTGTTCTGGGCTTTTATTAAAACCAACTTGACGTCAGGGTGGACCTTGCCTTTAAATAAAAAGTACCTGTGGGCTGCAGATGTGAGAGATATGATAAAGACATTGACATGAGCAAGAATGGCGATATAACACTTTATGGGGAAAGGAATCTCTTTGGCAACCTCTTCCAGAGCCATACAAACATCACTCACACGCCTCTTTAAGCTATTTATGAAAAACATGTCTGTGCAAATCCTAAAGCTCAGTAATTTACCTCTAATTTGAAAAATGCACCAAACACTGTCCAGGATGGAGGTTTCTTCTACTCCAGGTGTCAGTTTAGGCTCAGTCAGGCCTTCAGCTTGGTCCTACCTTTCCCTACATTTCCCAATGTTGTTGTGAAGATCGCTAATTTTCCTATTTTTCGGCCCCTAAAATCATTATTTTCCTTCTTTCGCGTAACTTTTTGTCCAAAAACAAACAGCACTTTGCGATAGGTTTAATATTTTGTTTGGAAATTGAGTAGTCTTTACAAGATTGTTGCTGAGAAGCACCGTAAACTATCATCATTCACAAGCTGTTTGTGAAGTAAATTTCGTTTCCGATGCGGATTCTGCTTTTTCGCCAATCTGAGATTTTTTTTGCACCGGA